>JAULJZ010222134.1:0-17619 GCA_032270985.1 Heliamphora pulchella
TCTTTGTAAAGGATCTGCAAGGTTGTCTCCTGATGCAAGCTCTATGTCTGACTGAAAATCTGAGTCTGTGTACCCTAAAGGTGCTAGACTGTCTGCCTAGTAAACTAACATATAATTCTTCGTTCTTTTTAGGTATTTGGTTATATTCTTTACCGCAGTCCAATGCTCCTGCCCTGGATTAGACTGATATCTGCTAACCATGCGAACGGCAAAGCAGATGTCGGGTCTTGTGCAAAGCATAGCATATATGAGGCTTCCTACTATCGAAACATAAGGAACTGCTTTTAACTTCTCTATCTCATCAGGTGTCTTAGGACACTGATCCTCGGATAGAGTGATTTCTTGCCTTAAAGGAAAAAATCTTTCCTTGGAATTCTGCATGCTAAAATGAGCAAAGATATATCGATATATTTTGCTTGTGATAAACCCATCATCCATTATTTTCGATCTCGCACAAGCTTGATCTCAAGGATGTGACTGGCTTCTTCCAAGTCCTTCATATCGAACTGCCCAGATAACCATACTCTAATCGTTGATAATGCCCCCACATCATTTTCGATGAGCAACATATCATCTACATAAAGTATTAGGAAGATCACATGCTTCCGTCATGCTTCTTGTACACACAAGACTCATCTGGACTTTGATCAAAATCATAAGACTTAATAGCTTGATCAAACCGAGTGTTCTAAGACCTCGATGCCTGCTTAAGTCCATAAATGGATATCTTAAGCTTACACAACATGTGTTCTTGGCCCTTTGCAATGAATCTGTCGGGTTGTATCACATAAATACACTCGTCAAGACTTCCTTTAAGGAAAGCTGTCTTGACGTCCATTTGTCAGATTTCATAATCAAAATGAGCGGTAATGGATAAAAGAATTTGGATAGACATAAGCATGGCTACCGGTAAAAAGGTTTCCTCATAATCGATCTCTTCTTTTTGAGTGAACCTTTTAGCAACAAGCCTAGCTTTAAAGGTTTCAACCTTCCCGTCTGCTTCTCTCTTCTTTTTATAAATCCACTTGCATCTAATGGGGTTTTATCCCTTTGGGTGGTTCTACAAGTTCCCAGACTTGATTGGAATATATAAATTCCATCTCTGAATTCATTGCCCTTTGCTAAAGATCTGCATCCTTATCTTGAAGTGTTTCACTGTAATTACAGGGCTCGGTATCTAGTTCTGTCGGGATCCTGTCAAAAGACTCTCCCAAGAACATATACCATTCAGGTTGATGATCAACCCTCCCACTACGACGCAGCACTACTAGTGTCTATGTACTACCAGTAACACGCAATGCAGAATCAGAACCCCGTGCATCAGCACCCTATACTTGATTTGCATCTGTCCCAATAATCCTCCCACTACGACGAAGTAATGGGATATCAGTGACTTGTTCTTCTGTTCTACTGGTATTTCCTCTCAGTTCTTCTAGACCAATATTGCTTTTGGGCCTGTGATCCATAATATAATTCTCTTCCAAGAATCAGGCATTGGTTCTAACAATGATCTTATGATCCTTAGAATTGTAAAATAGACCACCTTTCGTTCCCTTGGGATACCCTATAAAGAAACAAACTTCTGTTCTCAGTTCCAACTTACCCGCGTTCTCTTTCAGCACATGTGCTAGACACCCCCAAATCCGAATGTGTTTTAGATTAGATTTACGCCTGGTTCACAATTCTGTGGAAGTAGAAGGTACTGACTTAGAAGGTACCAAGTTCAGAAGTAAGTCGTTATCTCTAAAGCGAGTCCCCAAAATGAATTGGGTAAACCTGAATAGCTCATCATGGACCTTACCATTTCCATAAGAGTCCTATTCCTTCTTTCTACTACACCATTCTGCTGCGGAGTGCCAGGTGCAGTCAACTGGAATATAATCCCTTCTGATGACAAGTAGTCTTTAAACTCTCTAAAGAGGTGTTTTCCACCACGGTCGGATTGTAGTGATTTGATACTTTTACCTAGACACTTCTCCGCCTCTGCCTTGAATTCTTTAAATTTCTCAAAGCATTCAGACTTATAGTGCATCAGCTAAATGTATCAATACCTTGAGTAGTCATCAATGAAACTGATGAAGTACTCAAAACTACTTTTAGCCCGAATTGTCATAGGACCACACACATCAAAATGAACGAGTTCTAATGGTTCTTTAGCTCTATAGCCTTTGGCCAAAAAGGGCCTCTTGGTCATTTTACCTTCTAAGCAAGATTCACAGATTGGAAGTGCCTCCACTTCCAATGAACTCAAAATTTCATCTGCTACCAGTCTGCTTATCCTTTTTAGATTAATATGACCCAAACGTAAATGCCAAAGAAACGTTTGGTTCATTAAAGAAAGAAACTTTCTCTTATATGGTAAATTAGATGTGTTATTCATTTCACTCAGTTGCAGTGTAGGAAAGAATGGAGTAATAATATAAAGATTATTCACCAATGTACCAGAACAGATAGCTTGCTTATTATCCATAATAATCACAGAGTTATCAAAATAAATCACATATCCGTCTTTAACCATTCTAGAAACAGAAACTAAGTTCCTTCTAAAGAAGGGTACATAAAGACAATCTCCTAATATTAAAACTCGATCTCTACCAAAACTAAGAGTGACATCTCCTACTACAACTGCTATTACCTTTGTATTATTGACCATATGCAGGTAAATCTCTCCATCACTAAGTTGTCGGGTTTTCTAGAATCCCTGTAATGAATTACAAACATGACTAGTGGCTCCCGTATCTACACACCAGGTACCGGTAGATAATACCGCTAAACATGTTTCCACAACCAGTGAACTGAAATTACCCTATTTATTCTGCCTTCTGAGAAATACTGAACATAGCTTTTTCTAGTGCCGGATTCGGTTGAAGTAAAAAACATATGCCTTTCGGCTTTTTCACATCAGTCCGTGGCCCACTAACTACCTTGAAAATCGTGTCTCCTTGTTTTTAAACATTTTTCTTCTTCATGCCTTTCGGCCTAGACGAAGAACCTTTTTCAGAAACAAACACATTTTTTGGTAATGAAGGAATACCATTTGTAGTTAAAGTTATATCCAAGTTACATTTTCAGTCAACAAAATTCAGTCCCGTTAGTTTGTTTTCTTTGAATATTAAACCGAGTGGGTTGAAAGCTAATTTTAATCTTGAGAATCACATAATTAAAAAAACTCGTTAATTATGATGAGCAAAACTTTGAATTTATTTTAATTTGGTTCCCTCTACCATTTTAAAATTAATTCGCCAGCAGCCTGGTAACCTGAGAATAGCATACTTTGATGGGAGAACGTCTACTATCCTTCATAAGACCAGACATGCCAATTTATTTTAATTTTACTATCTAATCAACTGACCATGCCAAATAAAATTAAATAGCTGACATAGCTTCGGTCTGTGGCGTTGGAATTTAGGGGTCATTTTGAAAAATGTTCAAAAATAAGAAATTCAAAGAATGTTTAGAAAAATCTTTTAACACCTTGAAAACTAAATTTTGAAAACCCTTTTTTATTAAAAATAGAGTCGTCACTTAATTTTTGAGAAAAACTAAAAAAAATAAAATTGGCTACTGATATTTTAAAACGTTAACCAGAGAAAGAGGGTTCGGGGGCTAAGATACGAATCGAGAAAGGTGTTAGGTACCCCGTTTACCTAACCGTAAGGTTGGCCCTTACTAATCATCATTAGTTCTTTAATAGAATTTCTCAAATGCATGCAACTAAGGAGAGCACATCCAAAATTAAATATGAAAAATACATAACATATGTACATAACACTACAAATCAAAACAAATAAAGAGGTAAACTCCTAAGTCTTAGGGCATGCAATTTCTAACTAAAAAATACATGTTACATATACCCACATGCAGTATTGTTTAAACAACCTAAACTAGCATGATTTGGTTAAAAGAATAACAAAAATATGTTAAAGTTGCTAAAATTACCTAAACATAAATCACAAACAAAAATAAGCTAATCTATTCTAGGCATGATTTTGAAGAAAATAATCAAAATATGTATGTTATCAAAGAAAATTAGGTAGAAATAAGAAATGCATAAAAAAAGATAAAATTTTACATTAAAAGAAAACCTACTAACAAAGAAAAAAAAAAGATTTTGTAACAAAATAGAATTTAAGATTCTAAAAGAAAAGAAACGGAGTTTGACAAAAGAAAGAAATATAAAAAAATTAGAAAATACTATTAATAAGAAAATCTAACTCTTCACATTTTATATTTTAAAAGGGAATAAAAGAAAAAGAAAAGAAATGAAATGAATAAAAGAGTTTTAATCTTATTAAAAGGGAGAAATAGCTTGAAAGTCTTTTTGTGATTTTTGGGTCTTAAAATAAAAGATAAAAATAAAGTAGGTGCTATGAAAAGAGAATGTAATCAAAGAAAAAAAAAGAAAAGAAAAGAAAATGAAGTTTTGTAAGAAAAATGAATAGTAAAGAAATGCTAAGTGAAATTTTATAAAGAGATTAAAACTAATAATAAACTATACTATTATTAAAAGAAAAGGAGAATGAAAAATGAAAGCTTGAATATTAAAACAATGGTAATAAAAGAACATTAACCTAATATTGTAAGAAAAGAAAGGAAAAAGAAATAAATGGTACATTGAAAAGAAATTACAATAAGCTAAATGAAACATTAATATTGAAGAAAAAAAAAAGGAAATGAAATGGAATGCTATTAAAAGAAAAGAGACTTAACTAAAAGAAAAGAAAATGAAAATGAAAACTAGAATATTAAATTAACATAAAAAGAAAGAAAAGAATGGAAATTGAGTATTTAAATTAAATGGGTGTAATATTGATTATTACAACCATTTTTATGTAAGTGCTTAAGATTATAACGATTAACAACATTGTAAATTGCAATCGCGAGAAATATTAGTACTATTTAATTATTTTAGTTAAACTTTAATATAAATAAGCAAATAAAAAAACAAGTAATCTAAAACTTGAATTTAAACATAAGCATAACAACTAATAAGTAATGCAAGAATGTAGTTGAAAGAAATAGATGAATACTAACCCGATCGCTCCAAAAGATAGAAGATGGGGCTAGAAGGATCGGGGATCCAAGCGGAATACCTGGATTGTTACGGAGTCCTCAATTTGGGAAAATGTGCTCCAATGCTCCAATCCTCGGGTAGTGATCCTAACTAGGGTTGTAGGACTTCGAAAACTCAGCTTACGGTATTTCAGTAAGGCTTCGGCGTTGAGGCTCGGAATTACTCGGCGTTTCGGCAGAATTTCTCTCCCTAAACCTCTCTCTAATTTTCTGTCCTTGAAAACGTACAAGAGGTACAGTATTTATAGAGTTTCTCAACCAATGAGATGTTGACACGTTTTTAGACACGTCAGGCCATTTGGAGTTGGCGGCTGCTACTATGTGAGTTGGCGGTCGCCATGTTGAAAAAGGCTCCACAAGGTTCTATTGGCGGTCGCTACAATGGAGTTGGCGGTTACCAGGTTTGGGAATTGCTTGGACAATAAGTTATTGGTTTTGAAGGTTTTTGATGGTTAAGGTTCAAATTCCAAGCTTAGATCACTTTCCGAGGATCAAACTGAAGCACTTATTTCACCTGTTTACATCATCGGATCCACCTAAGATTGGGTGGGGTCAAATTAGGGTGTCTACAGTTGCCCCTCTTTGATATGACTCGTATAGCAATGCGTGATACAAGTTATATCAAAGATCCAGAGACAATAGCTATTTGACCGAACCATCAATCTTAGGCCACAAACACTCAAGCGTACATATGATGTTGGTTGTACTTGAACTTTCATCGAGTTTCCTACGTACCCCTTTTGCTAGGGATCAGACCAAAACGTAGTTCCTGAGGCAAAAATGCAAAGATGCAAAATATGATGCAAAATGTAGTATGATATAGATGTTAACATTATGCAGATGCTAGTATAATCGAACAAATTCTAAAGATCAAGTTAAGACTTAAAGGGAGTGTAAGCAAGTCAAAGATCGAGTTTTAAGATCTAAAAACTCGGTTGAGGGTAAAATAACTAAAAGGATCGAATTAAGATCGAAGAAATTATCTTAACTAGGAAAACGATCACAAAGTGATCGGTCAAGTTAAGAACTCTCAATTTTGGGGTGAAAACGGGATAAGAATAACTAAAAGTCAAATTTTATGACTTAGAGTTAAATTTACCTGGAGGAAAACCATGAATTAGTAGGTCGAGTTAAAACCTGAAAATTCGGGACGAGACGTGAGCTAAAAACAATCGAAAACCTAGTTACGTCTTAAAATTAAATTTATTGGACGAAAATAATCACACAAATATTCTGAAAAATACCCACAAAATAAGGAATTTAGAGAAATAAAATTTTAAAGGGAAGAAGTTTTTGTTTTTTTTTTAAAACTAACAAAAAAAAAATCTCATGAAGCAAAAACACCAAATGCTAACAAACTAACAAAACCCCCAAACAACCCCTTAGAAACCCTAAACACAATAATGACATTCTGACCCGGCGGTCGCCAAGATGGAAATGACGTGACGTTTGACAACATGGCGGTTGTTAACGTGAAACCTCTCTGACATGGTGGCCGTCGAGTAAAAATCCCTAAGACATGGCGGTCGCCAACATGCAACATGGCGACCGCTACCTCGAGACGCACATCCGTACCTTTAAGACGCGCGAACTGGCTGATTTGTGCACTTTTCACTATCTCTCTAGTTCTCTCGTGCTCTCAAGCTCTCTCTCGCTCTCCTCTTGTCTCTTAAACTTCTAAGCTCCATTTTCTTACTTTTTCTTACTTCCTAGCTTTCTCACGATGTTTACTCTTCTATTTGTGATCTCGTTCCTCTTCATGGCGGGCCAGGGCCAGGGAGACCACGACTTAGGGGCACGACGGGGTCCTGCTGCTGCTGAGAGTTCCTCCATAGGAACTCTCAGAGATACGACCACTAGTCAGCCTGCCGGTGGGGTCACTGCTACGCAGCCAAGCGCTGCAATGGATGCTCTCCTGCTTGAGGCAGAGCGTGCCTCTCGCTAGGCAGCCGAGGAGGAGGCACGGGCTGCTACTAAGGCACAGGTAGCTGCAGACGCTGTCGCCGAGGCCGCGATGGCTGATTTTCTGGATCCGGACGCTGAGAGGGTGATCCAGCACCTTTTGACCCACGTACTTACGATCCGGTCCCTCATCGCATAGTATACCGCGGGATGAGACTCAATGAGCCTCCTGCTGATGCGGTTGCTGCTGACGTTCTTTTGCGGGAGCCCGACCACCACATCTCTTGTCAGCAACCTTCGGTAGGTTACCTATCCCTACTATTTCAAATCCAAAGCATGTTTTTATGATATGTGAAACGTAGACGCATGCCTAGGATCCCCCAGATGATATGATAACGTGTTTTGATATGATGGTGAATGGTGATGAATGATGTTTTATCTTGATGATGGTGTGATGCCGATATCTTAGTTTAGGGATCCTTGCAATGGAGATTAAAACAGTAGGAACACTGCGATTTTGAACAAGCAATAAAGAAGAAATTTATTTTATCACCAAAAAAATAGGGTTTGAAAAAAAAATTTTAATTTTTTTAATTTTAATTTTAGGAAAAACATAAAACTAAGGGATTGATTTTTATTTTTTTTGGGGTTAGACATAAAAATCTAAGGGGCTAAAATTGGGGTATGAAAAATAAAGAATTTTATCAGAAATCCATGAAATTTTAGAGGCAATGTTGCTGAAAATCCTAAACTCTAGGGCAAATTTTCTAAAAAAATTTTTTTTCCTTTTTTTCGAAAGATTTTCAAAGATCTTAGGAAAATAAAATAATTCATGAAAATTTGTTCCAAAAAATCTTAGAAAATTCAAAAGGAATCATTCAAAAATTTTAGAAAATTGGGGCAGACTTTCATAAAACTGAAGAAAATTTTTAAAAGGAAAATTCTAGAATATTTTGAAAAATCTTTAGAAAACTCTCCTTTTTTTTTTTTTAGAAAAATTTTAGAAACTTTTGAAAAATCTTGAAAAACTTTAGAAAATCGAGAAAAATTGTAGAAACTTGGGGCAAATTTTTAGAAAAATTCTAGAAAAATCTTAGAAAATCCTAAAAAGTTCTAGAAAATTCTAGAAAATTGAGAAAAATATTTTTTGAAAATCATAGAAACTGAGAAACAATTTTGAGATAATTTTAAGAAAATGAGAAACAAATTTGAGATAATTCTAAAAATTTTATGAAAATCCTAGAAAATGAGAAACAAATTTGGGACAAAATGGGCAAAATACCAACATTTAAAGGGGAAGATTTTCTTTGTTTATTATTTATTATTATTATTTTTTTATTATTTTTATTATTTTTATTATTTTAACACAAAAGATAGAGATCTGCCTGGCGTACCAGTGCTCAAGGTTCCTAATCTTTTTCTAGGGCTTGAAAGAATCGGAAGGTCATCACATACACACGAACCTAGGGTTAGAAAATTTGCCTAATTTATCAGAGCTTGAGAGAACCGAAGGGTCGTCACATACATATGAACCTAGAGTTGGAGAATTTGCCTGATTTATCAGGACTTGAGAGAACCGAAGGGTCGTCACATACACACGAACCTAGGGTTAGGGTACCTAGTCTTTTTCTAGGGCTTTTGAGAGAACCGAAGGGTCGTCACATACACACGAACCTAGGGTTAGGGGATTTGCCTGATTTATCAGGGCTTAAAGGAACCAAAGGGTCGTCACTTACACGCGAACCTAGGGTTAGGGTGCCTAGTCTTTTTCTAAGGCTTTTGAGAGAACCATAGGGTCGTCACATACACACGAACCTAGGGTTAGGGGATTTGCCTGATTTATCAAGGCTTGAAGGAACCGAAGGGTCGTCACTTACACACGAACCTAGGGTTAGGGTGCCTAGTCTTTTCATAGGGCTTTTGATAGAACCGAAGGGTCGTTACTTACACACGAATCTAGGGTTTCGATGCCTAGTCTTTTCCTAGGGCTTTTGAAAGAACCGAAGGGTCGTCACATACACACGAACCTAGGGTTTGCTTTTAGACATTTTCTGTATTATCTTGTTTGATATATTTTTTTATATATCTTCTGCTTGTTTTCTTCTTTTCAGGCTGGCCACTATGTCAGAGGATTCGGAGGTTCTGCCTCCGGGGAGGTGTTGGAGTGGTATGATGCACTCCCTGCTCCTAGCCGGGCCATTGTTGATGCCTCTGACTTTGCTCGATTCATACCCCTGCTGGGTAGGACGAGCAATGACCAAGTCTGGCTGACGGCTCTAGCTGAGCGGTGGTGGGATACCACCAACACTTTCCATTTCACCACCTTTGAGGCCACTCTGACGCCTCTTGACTTCTCACTAATTACCGGTATATGGGTTCGAGGAGCGCCCATTCCATTTGATCCGACCGTCGGTCGCTCTACTGATGTGCTGTTGTATTTTATCAGAGCCGTTCCTACTTAGATGGACAGAGACCGGGTTCGATACACCTAGTTCTTCGAGCGGTTCTGCCACTTCCACTACTTTAAGCCCCGCCACTTAGAGTGAGTCGCCCAGGGCTTTTTGATGTATATGTTTGGTACCTCCTTGTTTTCAAACAAGGAGAATACCATTCATTTGCATTACTTTGGCACCCTTGCTCGTTTGGATCGAGTTGCCTCATTCGGCTGGGGAGGAGCTGCTCTGGCCACCCTCTATGGATTCATGCGGACGCTGACCCGGTTCCCTCAGGAGCTTAGCATTGGGGGATACTGGAGGGTTTGGGAGGTATGATTTAGTTTCTATATTTTTCCATTCATTTTCATTCTCCTATTATCCATTATTTACTAATTGATGCCTTCTTCGTTGCAGCTGTGGACTTACAAGTTCCTCAGGCTTCATGTCCCGGCGAACTCCGTAGCAGACCCTCTGGTTATTTCTTGAGCAACCCGGTGGTTCCATGGACTAAAGGAGAAGAAGGCTAAAGGGAAGGACATCGACCTCTTTTAGGTCTCACTTGACCGGCTGACCCCTGACCAGGTATCATTTTACTATTTTTACCGTATTGCATCCTGTTCACGGCTGTTTACTGTACTGTACTGCATACTGATTATTACCCTGTACTGCTTACTAATTACTATACTACATACTGATTACTGTTTACTATTTATTGCACTGTACTGTACCTTGAATGACTGCAGGTCCACTGGGATGTCTGGAGGGGAGTGGAGGATCGGGTCGGCGTAGATCTGATGCACAGCAGGGATATTGCTTCTAGGCCGATCCTGCGGGAGGGTCCATTCGGTCGGGAGTACTATCTTGGCGAGCGAGTGGTTCACCAGTCGCTCGGCCTTGACTACTTCAGAATACCAGTGGTTCCTCCAGCTTGCATGCGCCGAACTGATCACACAGATCGCGTCGATTTGCTGCTGGAGACTGTATGGACCCTAGTCTTGGAGTTGCTCATGGCGGAGGGGGATTATACAGCCTGGGCCCGGGATCATCTGATGGGTCCATTAGGTCCCAGCCTGGCTGGCCCAGGTGGTAGGAGGAGGGGACCGGCTCTGGAGGCCGCTGGTGCTGTTGCTGCTGCAGCTGCTGATGCTAGTCCTACTGCGGCTGAAGCTGGTCCAGCTGGTGGGGCTAGGGTTGGGGGTGTCGAGATACCCTAGACTATATCTTCCTTCATGGATGGGTATGCTTTCGACATTCCTATCCCGGTTCCTCCAACGCCGGAGTTCCAGCCAGTACATGCACATGTTTGTTCTTTTGCGTTACCTCTTTTTCTGTACGTCCTTTATTCATAAACTGCTCAATTTTGTATTATTTTTTTCCACAGATGGATCAGGCTTGGCTGACCGTATCATGCTGATGATGAGCGGCCTGCGGACCCTTGTCCGCCAGCAGGATGTTGCTCTACGTGCAGCTGGGATCCCTTTTGTTCCTCGGCCGGTGAGTGTTTGTCTTTTGACTTCTTTGCTATTCTTTATACTGTTTCCTTACCTTTTTGTCTCTTTCAACAGCCTCCTGTAGCTGCTGCTGTTCCACCACCTGCTCCAGCTCCTGCCCCGGCTCCAGCTCCTGCTTGAGCCCGTTGATCTCGCGCTGCTTCTTCCAGAGCTCGCTCCAGAGGATCCATCTCATATTCCAGGAGCCGCTCTAGAGCCATATCCTCTTCCTCCGGTAGTGATGACGGTGATGATGACATCGAGCGGCTTTTCGAGGATGTCAACTCAGATGAGGCCGGTCCTTCTCGTCAGGTCCGCCCGAGGCATCTTTGAGAGAGAAAGCTTTTTTCCCCCTGTCCTAGTTTTGTTTATTTTCTGACACATTACTTTTGATGGCCCTACGTGCCCTAGCTTGACACACTTTTATACATTTACTTCATCCACGGGTCTACGTGCCCTTATCTGCTGTTTATTGGGCCTGGGTGCCCCAATTTATATTCTGATACACTGTATTGCATTTTTGGGCCTTCGAGCCATTTTATTGTTTTATGTTCATCTGCTATGTGATTCTCTCTTATTTACTGCTCAAACTCTCTTGTATGTACAATATGAATGTCAACACTTTACACAAGCCACAAAAACTGCCAGCTGAATATTCCCTTCATATTTCAATATGGGGGTCGCTTCTATAGAACTTTTTCAACATGGTGGTCGCCACCTCAAACATGGCAGTTGCCATCTCTAACATGGCGGCTGCCTGGTCAAAGTGATGATGACACTGTACTATGCTTTTTCAAGTTGTCGGTCGCCAACTCCAAGGTGGCGGCCGCCATAACGAGTGTGCCTTTTGCCAAATTTTTTAGTTTCTCGCCCTTTCTTGCCTTATAAACTTAGCCCTGGAGGCTCCCTTTTCTATTTCTTACACTCAAATGGTTATCTCACTTTCTTCATGGATTGAGGCATTCTCCCACATTGAACGTCTGAACTATGCTTCTTTTGGGATCAACTCTTTGTTTCATCTCATGGTCGTGCAGATCGACGAACCATTGTTGAATGCCGCCGTTCAACTATGGGATCCACAGTCCCACGTCTTTCGGCTTGGCCTTGAAGAACTCTGGCCCACTATGAAGGAGTTTGCTACCATTTTAGACTTATCTCCACGGAGTTCTGTCGTCGTTTCTACCCCTTTTCTGCAGCAAGTGATGCAATTTTGTGGCCTATCCAGGATGGAGGCTTCTCTTTTAACCTCGGGCGACTGTCTTGACATCCCATGGCTTATTGAGAGGATTCAACCTACTGGTGACCTCACGATATTCACTTTCAGCTGCGTCGTCGTTACGCACTTTGCTTCTACCTTCTCGCCCAGTATTTCCTTATCTCTTCTGACGGGCGGGTTAGTTTGCCCTAGTTGACATTGTTGGCCAAATGTGGATGGGAAAAGACTTTGTGCCCCTGGTTCTGGCCGAGACAATGCTGGGCTTGGGCGCTGTTCATCGTGGCGACACCACCACCTTTGCTGGCAGCCCTTTACTTCTCCAGGTGAGCTTAACATCTTCCTCTGTATCAAGTTCTCTGCCATACTGCAAAGCTTTTCTCTTACTGTTCTAACCCTTGCTACAGATCTGGCTGATGGAGAAGATAAATCTTGTGCAAAAGCCTCCCACTGATAGGCACAATGCCGCTGCTTTCCTTTACCACCCGTGTTATCAGATACGCGATACTGAGATATCTTGGCGATAGTATCTTTCTTCTCTGACTGGCCCAGACATTACCTGGCAGTGCCCTTGGTGGCGGATTCCTGCTATGACACTGACCACCATGTATCACCTCGGTGCTTTGCTGGTTGGCTTGCGTCGAACTACCATCTATTACCCCTGTTGGCTCATGCGATAGTTTTGTCGCGATCAGATCGTCTTCCCCAGCATTCGAGGCCGTCTATTTTCATTCATACTACGGGCTCCATTTCTATCATCATATTAGGATGCCTGCCCATTCTGTTCAATGATGGAGATGCATGAGTTGCCGTGCTGTGATCTTTCCACTGAATACAAGGCATGGCTGATGCAGGATCAGGAGAAACAAGGTAAAGAAGAAGGAATACAAGCAGCAAAAGGAAGGAGAACTTGAGGCCTCTTGCTTTGTTTCAAAAATTTCATAGTTTTCCCATATTTTTCTCATAGTGTTTGGGACTTGCATGCCCCTCTTTTTATTCAAAACTTTGTAATTCTGATCGAAGTAATGACAAACTCCCACTTTATGTTTAAAATGGTTTAAATTTATCCAAAATTTTAATGTCTTTATTAAAATTTAAAAATTAATTTGCATTGGTCTTATTCAGATTCAAAGATGGTTAAATACAAAGAAAGTGGCCGTTCTTCTTTAAAAAAAGCTGCCTACGTATCCCAAAAAGATGAAATCAGGCCATAACGTAGTTCGGGCTCGGTTTTTTCTCGGGTGTTGACACTCTCCTTTTGTGATGCCCTAATTTATACCAAGGTCGTCCATTCGGGTTTTTGCCCTTGCGGGCTGCTCTAATTTTTGCCTGAGTTTTCTTTTTAGTTTTTGACTCAGCGAGCTTTTATTTTTATCTTATTTTTACCTCAGGGATAGTATTTTTTGAGCTGATGGAGATTAACTGGAGTGGAGAACACATAGCCATCCAAGTCTGTATGAATGACTGCACGATTGGTCATGATGGTTTTGATCATAAAAGGTCCGGACCAGTTTGGCTTGAACTTGCCTCTCGGGTCGAAGATGGTAGCTCTGATTTCTTTGAGAACCAAATCTCCTTCTCTAAGGTCCCGAGTTTTAACCTTCTTATTGAATGCCCGAGCTATCCTCATTTGGTAACCTTGTACATGAAATAGGGCTTGCCGTCTTCTTTCATCAAACAAGAGTAACTCTTCTATCCGGTTCCTCTACCATTCTGCTTGTAAGATATTGGCCTCGGCTACTACTCTTAGTGTAGGGATTTCCACCTCGATGGGAAGTATGGCTTCCATTCCATACACTAGAGAGTATGGCGTTAACCCTGTTAAAGTTCGGATTGACATTCGGTATCCCCATAGTGCAAATGGTAGATGTTCCGGCCAATCTTTATGTGAGTTGATTATCTTTTATAGAATCTTCTTAATATTCTTGTTCGCTGCTTCGACTGCTCCATTGGTCTATGGTCGATATGGCGAGAACTTATGAGCCACTATCTGGTATTCCTCAAAAATATCCAGAACCTCTCCTTAAAAATGTAAGCCATTACCAGAGATAATTTCATGCGGTACTTCGTATCGGCAAATGATGTTTTTCTTGATAAACTTAGCGACATGGGAGGCCTTCAACACCGAGTAAGAAGCTGCTTCCACCCACTTAGTGAAATAATCAATGGCCACTAAGAGAAACTCATGTCCATTGGGTGCCTTCGGTGTTACTCTGCCAATCACATCGATGCCCCATACTGAAAATGGCCATGGTGACATCATCTTGTACAGCTGAGACGGGGAAACGTGCATAAGGTTTGCGTGAATCTGGCACTTATGGCACCTCTGTACAAACTGTATATAATCTGTCTCCGTTGTCATTCAAAAGTATCCTTGTCGTAGGATCTTCTTGGCTAACATATTTCCACTCATGTGTGGCCCACAGACCCCTACGTGTATTTCTTTCAACAGCTCTTGGCCCTCTTCAGTGTTTACACACAGCTTGTTGACCCCAAAATGTCCTCATTTGTACAGTCTTCCACCGCAAAGGACGAACTGTGCAGATAGTCATCGTATTGCCCTTTTGTCCTTTTTGTTGGCGAACTGGGGATATTCTCCTTTGTCTATGAAGTTCTGAATGTTAAAGTACCATGGAAGGCCGTCAGTGCTTTCTTCAATAACAGCTGCCATCTTGTATGCCGGCTTTCTTTTTTGCTCTATTATCAGAGGTCTCATCTGCACTTCGGGAGGTATGTCAATCATGGATGCTAGGGTGACCAGTGTATCGGTGAACTTGTTCTGCAGTCTCGGCACATGGGTAAAGATTATTGATTCAAAGCACGGTATCAACTTCTCCAGCTCTTGATGGTAGAGAATTAAGGTTAAATCCCTGTCCTTCCATTCTCCTCTTGCTTGCGAAACTACTAGTGCTGAGTCTCCAATGACTTCCAGTTTCCTTACCCCTAGTTCTAAGGCTGCCTCCAATCCCGCCAAAGATGCTTCATACTCAGCCTGATTGTTGGTGACTTCAAAATTGAGTTTTAGGAACAGCAGAACATGTGATTCATCGGGAGTGACAAGAAGGACTCCTACTCCATAGTCATATTGATTGGATGCGCCATCAAAATATAGAGTCCATTTATCATCCCCAACTTTCATTAGCTGTTCATCGAAAAACTGGAATTCTGTGGCTTCGCCTCCTTCAACTGGTTGGTCGGCCAGAAATTCTACCACTGCTCTGCCCTTAACTGACTTCCGGGTGACATATTGAAGATCAAATTCTAATAATAACAACAACCATTGGGCTAGGCTTCCTGTTAGCGTCGGCTTTTCGAACAGATACTTTAACGGGTCCATCCGAGAGATGATGTTCACTGTGAAAGATAACATGTAGTGTCTTAGTTTTCGGGAAGCCCAAACGAAGGCCCAACATGTCTTCTCCAGCGGCGTATATCGTATTTTTGACCCGGTCATCTTCTTGCTTAAGTAGTAGATGGCCTTTTCGATTCTGATTTCTCCTTCTCGTGCAAGCATGCATCCCATAGCTGAATCAGTCACTGACAAATAGAGAATCAGTGGCTTGTCAGGTCTGGGAGGAGCTAAAACAGGAGGGTTTTGTAGGTACTGTCGCACAGCATTGAAGGCATCTTGGCATTTCTGATCCCATTCAAATTCAACTCCCTTCTTCAACAGAAGGAAGAGCGGCTCACAGGTAGTTGTCAGCTTTGCAATGAATCGGCTGATAAACTGTATCTTACCTAGAAAACCCCTAACTTCTCGCTCGGTCCTCGGAGGAGGCATTTCCAAAATCGCCTTAATCTTTGAAGGATTAACTTCAATGCCCCATTGAGTAATCACAAATCAAAGCATCTTTTCGGCAGTGACTCCGAAGGCACATTTCTGTGGGTTGAGTCGCATCTTGTACTTCTAAATTCTTTTAAAGAATTTTTACAGTGTTGGGATGTGGCCATCCCGATCCTTGAATTTGACTATCATATCATCCACGTACACCTCGACCTCCTTATGTATCATGTCATGTAGTAGAGTAGTGGCTGCCCTTTGATAGGTTACCCCTGCATTCTTTAGACCGAATGGCATCACACGATAACAGTAGGTCCCCCAGGCTGTGGTGAACGTCGTCTTTTCTCTATCCTCAGGATCCATTAAAATCTTGTTGTATCTGGTGAAGCCATCCATAAATGACAGTAAGGCATGCCCTGCTATGCAGTCTACTAAGACGTCGATGTGCGGTAGTGGAAAGTCGTCTTTTGGGATAGCCTTGTTGAGATCCTGAAAATCCACGCAGACTCGGATACGACCGTCTTTCTTTAAAATTGGTACGATGTTAGTTACCCGTTTCAGATATTCGGTTACCATTAAGAATCCAGCGTTGATTTGCATGGAGACTTCTTCTTTGATCTTTAGAACCCATTCTGGCCGGATCCTTCTTAACTTCTGGTTGACCGGTTTAGTATCAGGGTATAAGGGGATAATGGTGCTGGACAAAGTCGAGATCAATTCTTGGCATATCTTCATAAGACCATGCAAATACATCTTTGAATTCTTTTAATAAAGTTATTAGTTGTTCTTATTCAATTGAGGATAAAGAAGAACCGATTTGAATATTTTGCGGGTTGATTTCATTACCCAGATTTATTGACAAAGTTTCTTCAATTATTGATTGGCACGCATTTCTTCTTCTTTTTTTATTAAAAGTTTTATTTCTTCGGAGATATTCCTGTTGAATTTAAAATTGTCAGAAAGTGTGTGAAATAAATCAAACAAAGCAGAATAATCGAAAATCTTGTTCATTTCATTAAAAACAGAGGGGATTACAAACTTGATGGCAAAAGCATGTAGAGGAGCACCAACAGATGTGTCCTCGACTACAGACTCCGACTCAAACTCGAACTCAAAATAGATGACCTGCTCGTTACAAGACTCAATGGTCCAATTCTTCACCTCTTTCATAGCCGCATCAACGATGAGCTTAGAACAGTCTACTGGTGCGCTGAAACCCATCATGAAGCAAACTTGATCAGTTATTTGCAGATGAGCAATCTTTTCATTAAACAACATTCCTATGTCGGTACCATCGAGTTTGTCGGCCCCGTTTTCTTCCTGGACTTTCTTTTCTTCCTTCTCTCTTTTCATTATTTCTTCAACTTCCATATCAGACAGTTGGTGGCTGAAAAAGATCTCCAACCCTGGCAACTTTTGATTGATCTCTTCATCGATCCACGGTTCCGGAAAGCCACAAAATGGGAAATCTTTCCCTTCCTTGACGAAGTATCCATTGAGCGTTTAAGAATAATAGGCCTTTCGTCCCCTTCTAGGTCCTTTCAGATCATCTTCTGTTGGCTCATACCCAAGACCAAAATGGTGCAAAGTTGGCAATACCTGAATGGGTTCCGGGATTCCCTGCAGTTTACGTCCCAATCCGATGCCCAGGAAGAAGGACATTTTCCTCATCATCATTAAAGCTCATGGGTTGACATACCTTTCTTCTTCATTCATCAGCGTCTG
>JAULJZ010222174.1:0-40896 GCA_032270985.1 Heliamphora pulchella
CGAAACCCGTAGGATAAAAACTAAAATAAGTGCAATGCATGATTTGTGAGGAGTGGATGAGCAAGATATAATGCAATCACTTTCACTTATTCGTTTTATTTATTTTTTAATTCACATACACATTCAGTTTATATCAACTTCAAAGATAATATAAATTTATTTAGATTTCTTGGCTTCAAATTTACTTAACTCATCTACTTACTTCGTCTGTTAATTATTCCCACGTTATAATATTATTAAACTCGCTTCTGCATCTTAACTTATTTATTAAATTTTCATTTCTATTCTTTATTTTCTTTCTCATTAGTTATATTCGTCTTTCGTTATTTCTCTTTCCAATTCATCTATCTGTTATTCACATTTCGTTTCATTCCCATTAATCCCATATTGAACCGACGTTGGGTGTATCTTATAGAAATCCCTCCCTATTTTCTCAATAGGCTACGCGAAGCCATTGGGTAATAGATAGCTTTATAACTCACCACGAATTTACGGGGTCTAACCCGAGGGAACACGGTACCCATCTTGCGCAAGTTTTCGATCTTTCACTGCGGAGCTGTGCAAGCCCAACTTAATCACATCCACATCAATCATCCTCGATTCAATATTTGATTAACCACATCATTAATTCATAATCATATCATTATTTATTAATAACCGGGAGTCCATCCTCCATTTCAACTTCACAATCACACCATTTTCAAATCAATATCACATATCCATAACATTATCCATAAATCATCGGGAGTCCAACCATCCACAGGTTCCTCTCCCAATTCAATTTCACCAGTACATATTTTCAAATTATTATCTTCTCATTATAAATCCCAAGTAATGCTCATTGTTCATAAAATTACAAGGTTCAATTAATTTCATTAATCAATTATTATACCATGCACAAACCAAAAATTTCATACTTGTTTTTTGGATAATTATAAAAAAAGTATAATTTCATACTTTTTAATTCACAAGTTCTCGAATCACATTCTTTTAATCATTGTAATTTATCACATCTTTTCATTTTAGTACTGTGAGTCTCAATTCTTGTCTCGTACTCTTACATCAATGTCTTATTATTAACTTATCTTTATTACGTTCCCACTTAATGATTTCAATCCTAATTATTGATTCAACTTTAAGTCCATATTTCTCATGTCACAAAGTCCAAGTAAATGATCATAAACTTCACATTTAACATTTTATTGGATCATTCATCATTACCCTATGATTTCATCAGAACTATATTCAATTCATAAGCTAAAACTCTCAATGTAGATTGAATCTAAATACATTGTATAACTAATTTATGAAATCATCCAAATTCATTACCGTTTATCCTTATGCATGAATATCATATATATATATATTCTCATTTGTTAGTACTTTATTTGATTTTCTCGAATAATCACATCTTATTTAATTAATTTGAGGTCCTTAAAAGTTAATTTTCAAGTCACTAGTTAATAAATGACATGCGTTTCTAGTTTTATTAAGTTATATATATATACCCCAATTCTTCAACTAGTGTTCCTAAAGTAAAGTCAATTACATCATCAAATAATGAAGTTCTCATTTCACCAACAACTCACAAGTTATTCCAAGCTCCTCCATTTAATACTCTATGGATATACATATATATTCAACACATTCTAAAATTTTATTTAATTGTCAAGGGTTCCGTCAATTTACACACTAGTTTACTTCACCTGAAGGGAATCCTCCTAGATTTTGAGTTAAACCATGGCTCTAACGTTCTAACCCACTAATTTCTTTCGTTTGAGCTTGTGAGACCATGACCCTTTTTTTTTTGGTGTTTTTCGACGTGTGTTTTTTGTTTAAGGTTTTGCATGTTTATATGTTTTTAGATGCATGATCGTGGTTAGATATGCATGCGGGATTGGTTCTCAAGGCCGTGGGACGTTGCTTTGCGAATTTCAAACAATTTAAAAAAAAAAAGATATTTTTTTTGGGTAATTAATTGTAACATAAAAAAAAATGTATATGTTTCCAAGGGGCATACCTCAGGTGATTACATCAACTAATATTTAGGATGAAACCTCCTACCAATAGGACACATAAGATAACCAAACCTAACAACATAAATAACAGGACACACTTTACCCCCGCTTGACAGCGGGGAAAATCTATCTAGCAAAGCATATTCCATGCACAACTCGCATGGATAGGAAGAAAAAACAAACTTACTAATAGGACCTAAACTAGGCCAACAGATTTTGGAGGCCTATAAATATCTTGAGTTAGATATTTTCAAAAGATATTTTCAAAAACTTCTCTAGTAAGTTTTTTTTCTCTCTGCCTTCTCTCTAAATTCTCGGAGGCTCCGGGCTCGATTTTCAACGATCCAACAGCAGATCCTTGCTATTTGCACGGTGGGCTACGCGTTCATCCTAGACTCTCATATCTTATAAGGGTGGTACGTGTAATTGGGTGTATTTTCAATGGTTAGATTGCAGTAGATCTGAGTTTGTTTCAAGTTGGGTTTCTGGGCTAAAACCTGTTTTTAGTCGATTTTTGTGGATAGAATCCTGTTTCGGGTGTTTCTTTTGAGGGTTTGGTGTGAGGCTTGGGCGTGTGGATGTTCGAGGGTGTTGGATGGGAATTTGGAGGCTTCGATTCAAGGTTTTGGAGGCAAAAATCGTAGCTTCAAAATAGTTTTCGAGGGAGGTCAGTCGACTGGATCTTGGTTCTTGGGGCTTAGTCGACTGGACCTGGGGGCCAGTCGACTGACTTGGTTCTATTTGGGGTTTAGTCGACTGGAACTAATAGGTCAGTCGACTGAAATGTTTTTGGTTTGGGTTTTTGGCTTTCCAGTGTATTTTCAGTCGACTGGGGGTTGGGATCTTGTCGACTGTGGTGTTGGGCTTGGCATTTTGATGGTTTTGGCTGGGTTCCTATTTTCGATTGGTTTCCAACGATATTCAATTGATTAGTTATGGAATTAATTAACTAAAATATCGTTGAATTCTTTTCGGGGTTCGATTGGTTGTGTGGTGGTGGCTTCGAGAGTCGTGCCGTGGCTTCGAGTGTTCGTTTAGGTGCCGTCATCGAGGTTAACGTGCATGGTTAGATGGGTTGTGGTGCACGGTCAGGTGCGTGATTTTTGTTCTTCGTTGGATGTGGGGCGTATTTGGGACTGTGGCACTTTTGGGGAAAGGGTGGTGTTTTGTGACCTCATTGTTTGAGGAGAGGGCGGTGTTTTCTTCATCTCTTTGTTTGGAAGTTGGTGATGGATTCCGTGGGTGGTGTGTTGTGTTGAGGCAGCGGTTGGTGAGGATGTGAAGTTGGGGTGAGTTGTAGATCCCGGGTCTTTGAGATAGTTGGCCATTGTTTAAGATACTTAACCTTGTTTGACTATATCATAGGAACGGTTTGGCTAACTATCTTGTGTGCCTGTGTTGATTGCGATCGACGGTTTGTTATTTTGATCTTGAGTTAAATTTCGGGGGCAAAATTCTTTTAAGGGGGTTAGAGTTATGAAACCATGACCCGTTTTTTTTTGGCATTTTTAGACACGTATTTCTCGTTTACAGTTTTCCATGTTTATGTACTTTTAGATGCATGATCGGGGTTAGATATACTTGTGGGGTTGGTTCTCGGGGCCGTGGGACATTACAGTGCGAATTTTAAAAAATTTAAAAAAAAAAGATATTTTGGAGTCCTATAAATATCTGGAGTTAGATATTTTTAAAATTCTTTCAGTAAATTTTTTTTTTCTCTGTCTTATCTTAAAGTTCTCGGGGACCTGGGGCTCGATTTTCAACGATCCAACAGCGGATCCTTACTATTGGCATGGTGGGCTACGCGTTCATCCGAACAGAATTCCATTTCGACAAAGCTCAGTTTTGCACGTAGTTCGAGGCATCGAGTTTTCAACCCACCGAGGTAGAATCCTAGACTCTCATGTCTTATGAGGGGTTACGTGTAATCGGGTGTGTTTTTAACGGTTAAATTGCTGTAGATTTGAGTTTGTTTTAAGTTGGGTTTCGGGGCTAAAACCTATTTTTAGTCAATTTCGGTGGATGGAATCGTGTTTCGGGTGTTTCTTTTAAGGATCTGGTGTGAGGCTTGGGCGTGTGGATGTCCGAGGGTGTTGGATGAAAATTTGGAAGCTTCGATTCAAGGTTTTGGAGGCAAAAATCGTAGCTTCAAAACAGTTTTCGAGGGAGGTCAGTTGACTGGATCTTGATGATCAGTCGACTGGATCTTCGTTCTTGGGGTTCTGTTGACTGGACCTTGGGGTCAGTCGAAGGACTTGGGTCTATTTGGGGTTCAGTCGACTGGACCTAGTAGGTCAGTCGACTGAAATGTTTATGGTTTGGGTTTTTGGCTTTCTAGTGTATTTTCAGTCGACTGGGAGTTGGGGTCCAGTCGACTGAGGTGTTGGGCTTGGCATTTTGATGGTTTTCGCTGGGTTCTTGGTTTTCGATTGGTTTTCAACAGTATTCAATTGATTAGTTATGGAATTAATTGACTGAAATACTATTAAATTCTTTTCGGGGTTCGATTGGTTGTGTGGTGGCTTCGAGAGTCGTGCCGTGGCTTCGGGTGTTGGTTTAGGTGCCATCCTCGGGTTTGACGTGCATGGTTAGGTGGGTTGTGGTGCACGGTGCATGATTTTTGTTCTTTGTTGGATGCAGGGCGTGTTTGGGCCCGTGGCACATTTGGGGAAACGGTGGTGTTTTGTGACCTCGTGGTTTGAGGGGTTTAGCGTTGGCCTTCGGATTAGGCTTGGTTTTGTGGGTTGTTGGCTGTCCTTGTGTGTGGATGTCGGGTTTTGACGGGTGGCGTCACGATGTGAAGTTATAACTGGCTATGTGCGTTTATAACTGGCTATGTGCATTTATAACTCTAGTTTATTTATGTACGGTTTATGTAAGTGGATTACATGGTTTTGATATCGTTACGTGTAACGTGATTTTGTGCTTTAAAACTCAGAGGTTTTGCATGCATGGATATGTGGGATATGAGGAATGGATGCATGTGGTGAATGTTGCATAGGTTGCAAGTGTTGTGCGAGTCGCGTGTGTAGCATGTGACGTGGTTTGTGAAACATAGTGATAGTACGTGGTGTTATGCATTAAAACCCTGGTTTAGTTATGCATTGAGTCTGAAGGATGGAAATGTGATCCTAAGGACGTGTGTGTTGAGTCTGAAGGATGGAAATGTGCGTGGGTGTGAATCTGAAGGATGAAAATGTGATCCTGAGGATACAAGTGTTGCATGGATTGCATGAACTGCATTATGGGATGGAAAAAATCAATTTTAAATTGTTTTAAGATTCGTGTGAATCGTGATCTAAAAATCATTTTTCTAACTGTTTTCAAGGCTCCTGTGAGTGAGTCAAAGGATGGTTGTTATCCTTGCTTTTCCTTACTTGTGAAAATTATTTTTAAGGCTTGAAAAAGAGTCTAAAACTTCACCACGTTTTCTTAGCATGTTTAGCTTATATTGCATGTGTTTTTTAATTTCTGCTGAGTTTTGGCTCACAATGTGGGATTTGAAATGTTTTTCAGGTAGCGGTTACGCAGGTTGATCCGAGATTGCTGAAGAGGTGGAAGTGATGTAGTTTTCTTTTTTTGTTGGTTTTGAACATGAATGTAGTTACATGTCTTCCGGCGTTGGAGCCGTGTAATGTAAATCGGTTGGCGATTATATACAATGCATGTATGTTTCTATTTGAGAGTGTGTTCTCGCGTTGGTTGTTATGTTTGTTGTTTGTGGGTGTTTCACGTGGCCCGGAGTTTGGGGCGTGACAGAGCTGAACTTTTCACCATCCTTACTTATCATAGGGAAATGATTTTGATTAACCACACATTAAAATCTCTTCTTTATTTATTTCAAGCCACCCTTTTTTTTTCAATCCTTACCATGTCGGTTACACTCAACTAACCAGGTTTTCTCCCGTCTATTTACTCATCATTTGATTCTCAAGTCACCAAGTTCTAATTATAAACTCTAACCATAGGTCACATTCTATTAAATCACAAGGCCCAACATTAATGTTCTAGACTTCCCTATTTAACATTTGCCCAAAATCTAAGGAATTAACTCTGCGAGCCTAAGATCCAATTTATCAATCATGGACTTACTTAAATGTTCCATTATTCATCAAGTTTTCCAATCTAACTGTACACTTAGCATACAATCTTTAATCTAATAATTTCATTTATTTGATGCCATCTCTCTATTTTATTCATAAACTCCAACTATGTTTACAAATTGAATTATTCAAATTTTATGGTTTAGCAAATGAAGTCGTATTTCAATTCTATATCCTATTCCAAGATTAAGAGTATCACTTGCATGTCCCAATTTCACATTTGAATTCAAATCTCAGAATATAAATTTAATCAAACTCAAAACTTAAGAGTTTCATAAAAGCTTAAGAAAATCAACATAAATCACAGTAAAACACCTAATTTATTCTAAGCCCTACCCTGTTTGAGTCCCTGGAACTTCGAAAACCAGCCAATCCCGCCACCCGAGGTTTTTGACCACCTTGGAATTCTTCTCCTGGAAGCTTCAAACTGAAACCCTTGCTCCATGACCTTTTATCCCACTCTTGATGCCTCCAACGCTTTAGAATTCCACCAATTGATAAAAACACTAACTTTTAGGCCCTTTGAAATTCGGTTCTTAGATAGCTCAAATCTAATCCTCTTGAGGCGAATCTCTTGAATCTCGAGTGGAAATTTCCAATGGTGTGTGAATCTCGGCCAATTTTCTAGAGGGGTGAGAGCCATAATTTCCAATGCTCTTTGCTTCTGTTCATCGGCCAATGGTGTGAGAGCCATAATTTCCCCACAGACCTGCAGTAATTCCCTGTTTGAGCCATAATTGCCGCAGGTCTGTGGGGAAATTATGGCTCTCATTGTATTTTCTTTCTTAGATCTCCTAGATCAAACCAAGACTCAATTGTAGAAATCATACTTCATCAATTTTTGAAAAATGAAACTTTCTTCGAAGCTGGAAACTCGCTAACCATAGCGGAATCGAACGAAGAAGAAAAAGAAGGCACGGATTGGGATTGGGATTTGGCGTTATCTGTTCCTCTGAGATTGGAGTTGAGGGTGGGAAGCCGAGCTCTTCCCTATGGAGCCCAAAAATCTAGAAAGAATTAAGGGAGAAGAGGAAAATTCTCGAAGGAAGGAGAAGCTGAGAGATATCCACGGGGTTTCTTCCTTGTTTCGGGTTTTCTCAATTTTTTTTTGCAAATTATTGAAATTCTCAGAATTTTCCAACATCTTTATGTGATTATAATACTTATAAAATTCTCTTCCCATCAACCAATTCATTCTCCGTTAAATTTTAATTATCTCTAGATGATATTATTAAATTCTCTAAATCCACAGAATTTCTTACAAGCTAATATTTCAATGTCTCAATACATACCAAATACGATATTATTTTCATGAATTAAATTAATACATTAAGACATACTGGGTCGCTACAGCACGTCCTTCTTGAGGGTCCATTTCATCTGCTCGGAGTCGATCCGGAGTCATATCCTCCTCTTCTGGCAGTGATGATGACAGCGACGACCTGGAGAGATTATTTGAGAACGTCAGTTCTGACGAGGGGGGCCCTTCTTCCCGTCGAGTCCGCTCGAGGCGAGAGATCGAGAGAGAACTCTCCCTATTTTCAAATACATTTGATTTTTTGGGCCTGCGTGCCCTTGCTTGATACATTCCGATTCAATTATTCTGGTTTATGGGTCTGCGTGCCCTGATTTCACTAGTTATTGGGCCTAGGTGTCCCAGTTTATATTTTGATATATTCTCTTATTTTTTGATGCATTTTCGGGCCTTCGTGCCATATATTGCCTTATATTCATGGCTTATTTTGTACTTACTGCTCAAACTGTCAGGGATGCATAATAAAAATATCAAAATTTTCACAAATTACAAAAACTACAAACTGATATACACTCGCCATGTTTGAACAAGGCAGTCGCCATAATCCAACCTGACGGTCGCCATATCAATCATGGCGGTCGTCTGGTCAAAGGAGTGATGTCACTGTATGGTGCCTTTCAAGTTGGCGGTTGCCCACTCCAAGGTGGCGATCGCCACATTGATTGTACTTTTTGTTATTTTTTTGATCTCCAGCCTTTTAATGCCTCAGTCAGATGGCTAGTCCCCTTTCTTCATGGATTGAGCCATTCTCCTATATCGAACATTTAAACTTTGCCCCTTTTGGTAACAACTCCTTATTTTCTCTCATGGCCATAAAGACTGACGGACTTTTATTGGAAGCTGCTGCTCGACTATGGTATTCGGAGTCCCATGTCTTTTGATTTGGCTTCGAAGAACTATGCTCCACTATGGAGGAGTTTGCTGCTATTTTGGACTGGACTTTGCGGAGTTTCGTTGTTGTTCCCACTTTCTCCCTTTTGGCTCGGCAACAGGTGATGCAGCTCTGTGATCTTTTTAGGATGGAAGCTTTTGTTCTGACATCAGGTGACTGCCTTGACATTTCATGGATCATTGAGAGGTTCCGTCCTACTGGCGACCTTAGCAACCTTGACTTTCAGCTGCAGTTTCATTATGCTCTTTGCTTCTGTCTTCTTGTCCAGTATCTTCTCATCCCTTCTAATGAGCGAGTTAGTTGCGCACTGGTTGATGTTGCAGGTCAGATGTGGATGGAAAAGGACTTCGTGTCACTTGTCTTAGCCAAAACATTGCTGGGCCTAGATACTGTTCATCATGGTGAGACTACTACTTTTGCTGGCAGCCCCTTGCTTCTTCACGTAAGCTTAAACATTTCTCTTTATCAGACCTCTGTCGCACTGCAAGGCTTTTCCCTTATTGATTTAACTTTTGCTACAGATTTGGCAAATGGAGAAGGTAAATCTTGTTCAAAAATCACCTACTGATAGACACAGTACTGCATCTTTCCTTCACCACCCCTATTATCAGATATGCAACACCGAAGCAGCCTAGCGACAGTACCTCTCTTCTCTGACTGGCCTAGATATCACCTGGTAGTGCCCCTGGTGGCGGATCCCTGTCATGACTCTGATTACCATGGATCACCCTGGTGTTCTGCTGATTGGTCTGCGTCAAACGTCTTTCTACTATCCTTGTCGGATCATGCGGCAGTTCTGTCATAATCAGGTCATTCCTTAAGATATCCGAGGCCATTTATTTTCATCTGCACTACGGGCCCTATTTTTAGCATTATATCAAGATGCCTGACCATCTCATCCACAGATGGAGATGCAGAAGTTGTAGTATCTCGATCTTTCTGCCGAGTACAAGACATGGCTGTTGCAGGATAGGGAGAAGAAGGATAAAGAAGAAAGGAAACAAGCAATAAAGAGGAGAAAGACTTGAGGCATCTTGCTTTGTTTTAAAGATGTCATAGCTTTAATTACCCAAAAAAAAAAGATTTCCTAGCTTTTCTTTTTATTTTGTTTGTAGAGTTTGAGACTTGCGTGCCCTTCCTTTTATTTTCAACACTTTGTAACTCAAAGCTAAAGTAATGAGAAGAAGGTTCAAAATTATCTAAAGTTTTTCGGTTTAATTAAATAACATTATTTATCAAAATTCAAAAATAAATTTGCATTGGTCTTACTCAGATTCAATGATGGGTAAAATAAAAGATATGGTCAGACTTCTTAAAAGAAGCTGCCTACGTATCTCAAAGAGATGGAATCAGGCCATGACATAGTTCGGACTCGGTTTACTCTCGGGTATTGACGCTCTCCTTTTGTGATACCTAACTTTTGCTAAGGTCGCCCTTTCGGGTTTTCGACCTTGCGTGCTGCTCTAACTTTTACCTGAGTTATCTTTTCGATTTTTAACTCGGCGAGCTTTCATCTTTTCTTTATTTTTATCTCAAAGATAGTACTTTTTGAGCTGATCAAGATTAACTGGAGTAGAAAACACATTGCCATCCAAATCCATAATAATGACTACACCACCGGTCATAATGGTTTTGATAAGAAATGGTCTGAACCAGTTTGTCTTGAACTTGCCCTTCTGGTCAAAGATAGGAGCTCTGATTTGCTTAAGAACCAGATCTCCTTCTCTGAGATCTCAAGTCCTGACCTTTTTATTGAACGCACGAGCTTTCATCAAACAAGAGAAACTCTTCCATCCGATTCCTCTGCCATTCTGCTTCTGAAATACTAGCCTTGGCCACTACTCTTAGCGAAGGGATTTCTACCTCAATAGGAAGCACGGCTTCCATCCCGTACACTAAAGAGTATGGAGTAACTCCCGTTGAAGTTTTGATCGATGTTCGGTATCCCCAAAGTGAAAATGGTAGATGTTCCAGCCAATCCTAATGTGAGTTGATCGTCTTTTGCAGGATTTTCTTGATGTTCTTGTTTGCTGCATCAACTGCTCCATTGGTTTGCGGTTGATATGGTGAGGACTTGTGAGCCACTATTTGGTATTCCTCGAAAAGATCAAAGACTTCTCCTTGAAAATGTGAGCCATTATCCGAGATAACTTCATGGGGGACCCCGCATCGACAAATGATGTTTTGCTTGATGAACTTAGCAACATGAGATGCTTTCAATACCGAGCAAGAAGCTGCTTCCACCCACTTGGCAAAATAGTCAATGGCCACTAAGATGAACGCATGCCTATTTGACGCCTTCAGTGTTACTTTGCCGATCACATCGATGCCCCATACTGAGAACGGCCATGGTAACGTCAGGTTATATAGCTGAGATGGAGGAACATGCATAAGGTTTGCATAAATCTAACACTTATGACATCTTCGCACGAACTGTATACAGTCTGTCACTATTGTCATCCAAAAGTATCCTTATCGTAGGATCTTCTTGGCTAACATGTTTCTACTCATGTGTGCCCATAGACTTCTTCATGTATCCCTTTCATCAGTTCTTGGCCTTCTTCAGTGCTAACACATAACTTATTGACCTCAGAATGCCCTCATTTGTACAGTCTTCCACCACAAATGACAAACTGTACGGATAATTGTCGTATTGCTCTCTTGTCCTTTTTATTGGCGAACTTGGGATATTCTCCTTTCTCCACGAAGTTTTGGATATCAAAATACCATGGAAGGTCTTCAGTGCTTTCTCCGATCGCGACTGTTGTCTTGTATGCCGACTTTCTTTTCTGTTTAATTATCAAGGGCCTCATCTGACCCCAAATGGTATGTAAATCATGGATGCTAAGGTGGCCAGTGCGTCGACGAACATGTTCTAAGTCTTGGCACATGGGTAAAGATCACTGATTTGAAACACGGTACCAGTTTCTCCAGCTCTTGATGGTAGAGAATCAAGGTTAAATACCTGACGTTCCATTCTCCTCTTGCTTGTGAAACCACCAGTGCCGAGTCTCCGATGACTTCTAACTTCCTTACCCCGAATTCTAAGGGTACTTCTAATCCAGCTAAACATGCTTCGTACTCAGTTTGATTGTTGGTAACTTCAATATTGAGCTTCAAAGATAAAAGGACATGTAATTCGTCAGGAGTGACAAGAAGGACTTCTATTCCATAGCCATACTAATTGGATGAACCATCAAAATATAGAGTCCACTTACCATCCTTGACTTTCATCAGCTGTTCGTCAAGAAACTAGAACTCTGTGTCCTCACCCCCCTCAACTAGTTGGTCGGCTAGGAATTCTGCCACTGCTCCACCTTGATTGACTTTTGGGTGACATATTTAAGATTAAATTCTGATAGCAACAGCAACCATCGAGCCAACCTTCCTGTTAGAGCTGACTTTTCAAACAAGTACTTTAACGAGTCCATTCGGGAGACGATATTCATTGTGAAAGACAACATGCAATGCCTTAGTTTTCAGAAAGCCCAAACCAAATCCCAGCATGTCTTTTCCAGTGGTGTGTATGGTATTCTGGCCCCGTCATCTTCTTGCTTAAGAAGTAGACCGCCTTTGGATTCCAGTTTCACCTTCTTGCGCTAGCATGCATCCTATAGCTGAGTCAATCACTGACAAATAGAGGATCAGTGGCCTATCAGATTCGGGAGAAGCTAGAACATGTGGATTTTGTAGGTACTGTCATACGACATCAAAGGTGTCTTGGCATTTCTGATCCCACTCAAACCTAACTCCTTTCTTCAGTAGACGGAAGAGCGGCTCATAGGTAGTTATTAGTTTTACGATGAATCGACTGATGAACTGTATCTTACCCAAAAAGCCTCTGACTTCTCGCTTGGTCATTGGAGGAGACATTTCTAAATTTGCTTTAATCTTTGAAGGGTCCACTTCGATACCCCGTTGAGTAATCATAAATTCGAGCATTTTTCTAGCAGTAACTCCAAAGGCACACTTCTGTGGGTTGAGCTGCATCTTATACTTTTGAATTCTTTCAAAGAACTTTTGTAGTGCTACAATGTGACAACCCCAATCCTTGGACTTGACTATCATATCATCCACATACACTTCGACCTCTTTATGTATCATGTCATGTAGTAAAGTAGTGGCAGCCCTCTGATAGGTCGCCCTTACATTCTTCAGCCCGAATGGCATTACACGATAATAATAAGTACCCCAGGGTGTAGTGAATGTCGTCTTCTCTCTTTCCTTGGGGTCCATAAGAATCTGGTTGTATCCAGAGAAGCCATCCATGAATGATAATAAGGTGTGCCCCACTGTACTGTCTATCAAGACATCAATGTGCGGTAGAGAAAAATCGTCTTTCGGGTTAGCCATGTTGAGATCCCAAAAATTCACGCAGACTCGGATACGACTGTCCTTCTTTAAAACTGGCACAATGTTGGCTACCCACTTTAGATACTCAGTTACTATCAGGAATCTAGCATTGATCTGTTTGGCAACTTCTTCTTTGATCTTCAGAGCCCATTTTGGCTGGATCCGTCTTAACTTTTGTTTGATCAGTTTGGCATCAGGGTATAGGGGAATATGATGTCGGATAATGTCAGGATCAATTCCGAGCATATTCTCATAAGACCATGCAAATACATCCTTGAATTCTTTTAATAAAGTTATTAAGTGTTCATGTTCAACTAAGGATAAAGAATAACCGATTTGTATATTTTGTGGGTTAGTTTTATTACCCATATTTATTGACAAAGTTTCTTCAATTATTGGTTGGACGCGCATTTCTTCTTCTCTTTTTATTAAAAATTTTATTTCTTTGGGGATATCCCCGTCGAATTCAAAATTATCGGAAAGCGTATGAAATAAATAAAACAAAGCAGAGTAATCGGAAATTTCGTTCATTTCATTTAAGGAAGATAGAATTACAAACTCAGAAGCATAAACAGGTGGAGGTGTACAAACAGACATTCCCTCAACCACAAACTCTGACTCGAACATGGACTCAGAATAGACAATATGCACATCACAAGACTCTAAGGTCCAGTTTTTCACTTTCTTTGTAGTCACATCAGCAATGAGCTTGGTGCAGTTGGTTGGTGCACTAAAGCCCATCATGAAATAGTCCGGGTCAGTTACGTGCAGTTATGCCATCTTTCCAGTGAACAACACTCCCATGTCGGTTCTATCAAGCTTGTCTGCCCAATCTTCCTCTTGGATCTTGTTTATTTCCTTTTCCCCTTTCACTGTTTCCTCTTCTTCCGTGTCGAATAATTGATGGCCAAAGAAGATCTCTAGTCCTGGAAACTTGTGGTTGGTTTCTTCGTCGATCCATGGCTCTAGGAAGCCATAGTACGGAAAGTCTTCTTCTTCTTTGACAAAATACCCATTGAGTGTTCCAAGATCGAAACGGCGAGAAGCCGGCAATACCTGGATAGGTTCGAGAATTCCTTGCTGCTTACGCCCTACCCCCATGCCCGAGAAGTACGACATTTGTCTCATCATTATAATTGCTCTCGGGTTGATGTACATCTCTTCTTCATTCAATAGCATTTCCACAACCTATGCTTTTTCGAATTAGAAGCCACTTAGCGACACATCCCCTTCGCCATGCTAAACCTCCAAGAGAGTCAAGCCTTCTCCTGTTGGGGGTTGAATACTGTCTTCTCTATGGATAGTCAGAACTGCCCCATTCTTTATCAGTTTCATCTTTTGGTGAAGAGTCAATGGTACTGCCTGGATGTTCGGGTCATACAGCCAAGGCCTGCCTAGCAACAGGTTGAAAGAGGCCGGTACGCCCAGTACGTGGAAAACAACCGATGCCTTCAGTGGCCCTACTAATAACACAAATGATACCAAACCCAGCACATCTCTCCTCGTGTTATCATAGGCCCAGACTCCTTGATTACTAGGTGTGAAATGTTCTGGCTTCAGTCCCAAGCAACTATTGTTCTAAGCGGACAGACATTTAATGCTGACCCATTATCAATAAGAGTCATCGGGACCCACTTTTTCAGGCATTTAACGGTTATGTGCAGGGGTTTGTTATGACTCTTTCCTTCCACTGGCAAATCCTCATCAAAAAAAGAAATGAATTTTACTTCTACAACCGGCAGAATGAGCCCAACGAGTTGCTCTGGAGTCGTATATATCGAAACACTGGCTTTGTTCAGGACCTTCAGCATAGCTTGTCTATGTTTATGTGAGGCCATTAATAAGCCCTAGATGCTGACATTGGCTTGTGTCTTTTAAGTTGCTTTAGCACAGCGTCATCTTCTTCTTGTTGTTCTTTCTCTTTCCCATCTGACTGTCATTTTTCCAACTAAGTCGGCTTGAAATGTCGTCCACTCCTAGTTAGATGTTCTACAAGGTTCTCTGGATCCCACAATCTCAGTATTATACTTTTGGTCTGTCTTACTTCGTCTATGCACACAGAGGGCTTTCAAATGCTCACAGGTCATCTAAAATGCCGACCACTGCTCTTCCTCTTCTTTACTCATCATCCTCAATAGCGCATGTATTATTGACCTCTTCCCAGATGTCTTCTCCGATGTATTCCATGTGTTGTTCTCGAGCAGCCCAAAAGTCGGCCCACTTAGCCCCATCTAATTTCAGCACAACCCTCACTAACCAATAGGATTGCATCTCATCGACATATACCCCCTCCTCAAAAAGTCGGGGAAGAGTAATGCCATCAAGCGCATGACCAAACCCAAAAGATCTTCCTCATTGCGTTCCTCTTCTTCCTATTGGTTAGCTTGAATTACCGCCTGATACCCTTGCCAAGCATTATCATTCCACTCCTCCATCACATCCCAGCCATTTTCATTCATAATCAGTGAACAAACTGTCTAATCTTCGATAGCTAAAACATGAGGGCATGCACATACTGAACAGATATACTGACTCGAATCTTCTTACTGTTCCAGAGTTATGCAGTTTACCCCAGACTGCTTCGCATGGTTTTGCAGGGGGTTGGTTATAACATTCAGCTTTAGAGCGGCAGACAGCGGAGGGATCACTTTGTTATCAATGAGATCTTGGATCTCGTGACACAATCTCACACAGTTATCGGTCAGATGTCCGTGGCCTTAGTGATAAGTGCAGTACTGCGAAGCATTGTATCTCGGGGGGAGGGGATCAGGCACCGACATGGGATCTAATAACTTGATGAGCCCTTTCTCGACAAGTAGATTCAGAGTAGTGGTTAGTGAAATATTAAGGGAAGTGAAGACTCTTCTTGGCCATTGTTGTGCATGTTGACTGTTGTTTGCCTGTTGATTGTGGCCTGGTTACTAGGTAGAGGAAGAAGGGTTCAAGAGGTTTACCTCATTCGAACGTGAGACGAGGTTGGTAACAGTAGACTAATTTTGGTTGTTTGTAGGGAATGTCCTTCTAGGTTTCAGGCTGGGTTCTGCTCTCTCAATATCTCCAGATTGAATGGCGTCTTCAATCTACACCTCAGTGTCAAATAACTGCTCAAAGGTAGAGAGCAGCTGTGTGATAAGGTAACGCTTCAGAGGGGACTGTAGGTTTTTCACCACCATTCTCACCTGTTCTTTCTCAGTGGGTCAATTCGTCATCTTAGCGGCTTTGCCCCTCCACCGGGTCAGGAAGTCAACAAAAGATTCTCGGTTCTCCTGGCGAGTTGTTTCTACTTCTCGAGTGGTTACGACTAGTTGGACGTTGTAGCTATATTGACTAATGAATGTCGTGGCTATATCCTCCCAAGTTCTAGTCTTAGCCACTTTCAAAGAGAGGAACCACCTTTGTGTTGCCCCAGAAAGTGATCAGTGGAACAATTAAGCCTTGAGCTAATCATCAATCCCCATGGGGGAGAGAGTTCCAACATACATCCTCAGATGAATCCGAGGATCTCCAGTGCCATCAAACTTCTCCATCTCCGGCATTTTAAATTTTTTGGAAAATTTGGCATCTGGGAAAAAACATAAACCGCCCACATCCAGCATGTACTCTTTTACACCCTTAGCCTTTCTCAGCACCATCTCCATTTGATCGATCTTCTTCGCCAGAGAGAATTTCCTAGACTGAGCAATAATTTCTTCCTCTACCACCATCGGGTGGGGGACCCGAGGTGGCACAACAACTTGCGGTGCTTTCTGCCCTTGATTATCGTTCCAAAAGTCTTCATCGTTCTCGTTTTTATCTTCTAGCTGTTCGTTGGCACCTGGCAGACGGGCCTAAATCGCTCGAATTTGCATCTGACATTGGTTTTGATCTTGGGTCTGCTGCTCCACAGCTCTTTGTATCTCAGTAATAGCTCTCATCAGAGTTGTCAAGTTAACTTCATTCTCGGCCATTTTCGATGACTTAGTTGGCTGTTCAGATATTTTATAGAGTCTGCCTGACCTTGATCCTGTGTAGACAGATGTCGGCTGTAATCTTCCCAGCTCAATAATCTAGACCCGAAGAAAACCTGATCCCAAAAGAAAATAACCAGTATCAAACACTTTTTGAACAAGAATTTTGACAACAACTAGCACACGTCCCAGATACCCAAAATAGCGAATCACAAGCAGATAATCACAGAAGCTAAAACAATACCCTTGTCGGGCTCATACTGGCAGCATAACAATAGGACAACCCAAAAACCAGAATGATGGGTAAGAAAGGGATCAACTTAATTCTAAAGGGAAGGTTCATCTAAACGGATAGCACTCCGGTAAGAAGGCAGTTCTAACCCTCAAGAGACCGATTTGATCTAGGATTCTAACAAAAAATGGACAGCACTCGGTAGAAAAGCAGAACTAGCTCACACTAATATAACAAAGGTTAGAAAAAAGCGAGTCTGAACAAAAGCGGGGGAGAAACCAACCCGAAAAGAACCCGAAAGAGAGAGAAACTATTTTAGAGGCTTCAAAACAAAACACAGGCATGACCCCGAGAAGAAAACTATAGCATGAAAACTAAACAAGGTGAAGAACAAAAACCCGGGTATGAACCCGAAGAAAAATCTAACTTAAACAACGAGGGATAACAGAAAATTTGGGCGAAGCCCAGAAAAAGGAACTATCCTAAGCCAAATGAACAATCCTACAAATACGCAATCAAAACCTACAATTAAGAAAACATATAATCCTATTAGGGTTAGCAGCACCTAATGGGGGGTTCTAAGCTACTATGTGCAGAAGGTTAATTTTGGTCAATCGAACAGGGTACTTTTTGAATAGAGCCGAGTATGTACCTCCCATGCATGGAGTGGTGCAGGACATAATCAAACGGTACGCCCGAACTCTTTTATTGCACCTATGAAAGCATATAGTCAGTAAGGTTTGCCCGCCTTCCCAACAATCCCCGAAACAGATAAACAATTGGGGCATTGGGTCGACTAGGCAGGGGGTTTAAAGAACAATGCACATGCATACGGTAATACAAATGAGAAATACATACTAAGAACAAATGATATTTTCAAGTCTAACCCTCTTATTTGATTTATAAACTAGTCCCCAGTAGAGTCGCCAGAAAATATTGTGGTGCTGGGATTCTGGAGTTTTTTGAAAATGGTCAAAAAATATAGAATTCAAAAGATGTTTGAAAAAAAATATTTTAACACCTTGAAAGCCAAGTTTTGAAAACCCTCTTTTGTTAAAAATAGAGTCGCCACTTGATTTTTGAGAAAAACTAAGAAAAACAAAAATGGTCACTGATCTTTAAAACGTTAACCAGAGAAAGAGGGTTTGCGTCGATGAATTGATTGAGAAGGAAGAACTATTTGTTTGATCTGGTCTCAAGCCGATTTTCGAGGAAATATATGAAGCCATTAGTGCGAAACTGCATCGGTTGCAAGGGCGTATTCCAGGAAATCCCACAGAACTAGTTTCGAGCCCATCTCCTTTGGAAGCTACAGCCACCCGGCAGCCAGATGTGGTTGAGGTGCCTAAATTGGATGCTACTACTGTGGTGTTATCCAAGTCAGCTAATGTGGGTGAAGGGGAGCAAGCAGTGTATGGAGTTCTTTCCTCAAATTCTTTTTGGACTCTTTTGGATGTCGTGGACGAAGATTTAAGTGTAATTCCGGCCTCTACCGCAAAGAAAAATTCAAGAATGCAGGCAAGTAATAGCAAAAGGAAAAAGAAATGATCCTTTGGTGGGCCTTTCAACTGGTATTCTTAATTTTTTTGTTCAACTGGTATTCCTAGTTTTGGTTTCAGTTGGCATTGTTGCTTCCTATCCTTGCGGGATGTGTATGGATAGGTCCCCTGCTGTAAAGCGGGGGTTTATGGGTCTTGTTGTTATTGCTGTTTTCGTGTTTTTTAGTTGGTTAGCGTTGTAACCACCTGGGGTATGCCCCTTGGATACATGTATATTTGTTTTCTTTTATGTTACATTTAAGTACCTAAAAAAAAGAGAGTTTGGGGGTTAAGGTACGAATCGAGGAAGGTGTTAGACTCTCCATTCGCCCAACCGTAAGGTTGACCTCTACTAATCATCATTGGTTCTTTGATAAGATTTCTCAAATTCATGCTGTGATGATCTGTTCCGTCTAATTTATTTTGAGACAATTCAGATACAAAAATTTAACATATTGTAAGCTTCATAATATTTATATATATAATATACATATAAGTTTTGTTTGGACAAAAAGAAAAGAGAAAATAGAAAATAGAAAATAGAAATCCTCTAGAAGCCCCAAGAAAGAACAAATATATATATATATATATATATATATATATATATGAAGAAAATCCCAAATAGCGCCAACGCGATCTTCTCTTCTGTTCTTTTTCTTCTTTTTCTTTCGGTTCTACTTTAGTTTGTCGAGAGTCATTTTTGCTTCGGTTTAGAGAGAGAGAGAGAGAGAGAGAGAGAGAGATTGGGGAAAGACACTGGCGGCAAGGAGGTAGCACGGTGTCGTCATGGAATTGGTCAGTGGTGTGGCTAGCGGAGACTAGTGGAACTCATGGCGGTGGTGGCCGAAACCTAGGGTGTGGGTTTCTGGGGCAAAAATTGGAGCTGGGGGTTAAAACCACACAATTCGAAGGACCCGTGAGATCGAGCGACGTCTGATTCTTCTTCCCCTCTTACAGGTAACCGAAGTTATAACCATCGTAGGTTTTCTTTTCTTACGTTTGAATCCTACATCGATCCCCTGTTTAACCCTCTCTTTTGACGAGAAATTGTTAGGAACTCTTTGAGGATTTTAATGCACAAATAGACGCTTTGATGGTGGCCTTGCAGCAAGCTGGCCAAACCTAAGGTTGAGACTTTTGGTGAAATTCGACATTTGGAAACTACAAGAGGTAGGATCTAGACTAATTCCAGTGCTCTACATTGATTTGTGTTGATTTTCATAAAATTGAATCAAATTTTAAGAAAAATCTTAGTGTGATTGCAAATTTAAGATTGTGATTATGAATTCAAACCTTAAGCTTGTGTTGAATAGAGAAGTTAATTATAAGAACAAAAATTTATCTATGAATGCTTGGATGTGGAGTTTTAGATCAGGAATTGGTGGATAATCTAGAAATAATGAAATTATTAGAGTGTAAATGGGGTCGCAAGATTAATTAGTTTGGAATATGTAATTTAAGTTGATAATCTAATTAGAGAGACTTGAAAACTTATGGACTTCTTACCAAAAGTAAAGATTAAATTAAAATCAAGATAAAAATAAGGTGAACTAGAGTTAAGTGATCTGAAAAGTTAATAGTGAATTTGGTAACTCAACCTTAAATGTTTGAGGATCACTTGGTGTTGAAGACTTAAAATGAGATTTAATTCAGAGGTGATGAGTTCATGGGATTGGAACCAAGTTATGAGTTAAGTTACGATAATTAAAGTGTTAACTTAAACCATGGGTTTGTTGAGCAACAAGCCTTTAATGTTACAATAATACAATTACTGTGAAAAATAGCCACATTAACGTTATGTTCAAAAAGTGAGTAAAAGAAATTATGGGATTCGGATTGATGGAAAAGGGGATTATTTATGCTATTGGATAGTGAGGTTAGTTCATGAATTATGAGTTAAGTTCTTGAACTTCAAATAAACAAATTAACTATAAATTCTTATTTATGGTGAAAGAGTTACTTTATAAATTAAAATTTACATTCCTGTTTCGATGTGAGCAAATGTATTAAGTGTTGGGTTAATTTAAGAAACTAGTTAAATGATACGTCGGAGTTTAACATAAAACTAATTGAATTTATTACATAATTTTGAAACTATACCTCAACCATGATGTTGGGGAATGAGGTTGTGTAAGGGAATAATGAGAGAAATTCGGTTCTATGGTTGGGCTTATGTGTTGAAATGAATGAAAATGAGATTGTAACTTTGAATTGAGAATTTGATAAGTTAAGATACGCATATGATTTTCAGTTATGTAGTGAGTAAATGAGTTCAAACACATGGATAAAATGGTTTAATTACATCAAAAATGTTTTGATGGAATATCCTAATAGGTTAATTTGAGTTGAAAAATTAAATTGTTTCAATTTTACAAGAAATATAAAAATGTCGAATTAAGAGTTTTTTGAAAATATGTTAAGTTATACTTGGGACTATTGTCGTTAAATTGGAAAGATGTGATTACTTTATAATTTAAAATAACAAAATGATAAATGAAGGTGGAATCAATGATGGAAACCAATTGTGCATGTGGATCTTATGAGAGCAAGAGAAATTTGGGAATTTATTTTTGATGTTGATTATGGAAAATTTTGTAAAAAATTAGTTTTTGAACTTGAAGGGTATATATAATTTATATGAAATTCATGGTTTAATGCTTAGATGGTTTAATGAGGTTGATATGAATTCGTGATGTATAAACAATGAATTGGATGGAATCTTGCTAACATGGAAATATCATAAACAAACAAATAAATAGAGATTTATGACATGAGAATAAAATATGAAAATGATTTGGTTTAGAATAGCAACCATTAAGCAAGCATTAAGAAGAGGAACTACAAATTGCAACTTTACTCAAAGGATTTTGGATATTTTATCGCATTATTCCTACAACTCAGTGTTCATTTGTAAAATTTATTTTGTAATAAAGTCAGATTTTCAAAATTGGATGAATTGTTCATATGCAAATAGGAAAAGTGACTAGAGATTTACATGGTTAAACTAAGGAGATGTAATAAATACAATGATTAGCACATGTGACTGTATGGCATTAACGAGAACTTTGTGTATATGTAATGAACACTATAGTTAATTAAATGGTAAACTGTAGTTTGAATTAAAATTTGAATAGATAAATCCAAGAAATGATGAAATATAAGAACTTATGGAATATGAAAAAGGGTTATGGAAGTTTGTTTTAGATTATGATACCGCATTTAAAAGTGAGTTTCAATTTGATATCTATATACATGATGTGTCACGCTCCAAACTCCGGGCCACGTGAAACACCCCAAACAACTATACTTTTACCCAACCTGAGAATACACTCTCAAATAAAACCATACATGCATTGTATATAAATGCCAAACCGCTTATATTAAACGGCTCCAACGCCGAAAAACATGCTCCAACATACAAGTAACAAAAGAACAAAAAGGAAGACTAAAAACTCTTTCGCCACTCCAGCATCTCCAAATCAACCTGCGTGATCGGTACCTGAACAAAAACATAAATCCCACACCGTGAGCCAAGACTCAGTAGAAACTAGACAAGCATGCAATATAAACAAAATATGCTAAGAAATCGAAGTGCAGATTTTTTACTCTCTTTCAAGCCATTAAAACAGTTTTACATACAAGAGAAAGAGAGGATACAAACCATGTTTTGACTTGCACACAGTACTCTAGAAAATAGTTGAAAAAGGGTTTTTAGATCATGATTTACACGACTCTTAAAATAGTTTAAAAATTGGTCTATCCATCCCATAATGTATTTCATGCAATCCATGTACCCTCTCAGACCGAGAGACCTCAACTCAAACAGAACGCAGTATAGGTGCGAAAAACAGGCGCTCACAAGCCGCAACTCCAGTCCCAACACTGGTATAAAGATCCGTATATAAATATACATTATCGGGGCAAAATCGTAAACCAAACCGTAAGCCACGGGATGAAACTGCCAACCGCGGGATCATACCACGGGATAAAACCGCATACCACGGGATAAAACCGCATAATACAGGATAAAACTGTATATTAGAGGGTAACACTGAAACTACGGAATAACATCGAGCATATAACAGGATAATACTGAGCACAAACCGAAGCCTTAAACGCTTCATAATCATGCAAACCTAACTTAGGATTTAATGCATAAAACCACGTACTATCACTACGTTCACATAACCACGTTACACATACCGCTATCGAAAGCCATGTAAATCACATTACATAATTCATGCATAAATAAACTACAGTTATAAATGCACATAACCAGTTATACGCACATAGCCAAATATAACACATCATGACGCCACCTGTCACATAACCCGCATCTAACCATGCACGTCAACCCAAGGACGACATCTAACAAATACTCGAGGCCACGACACGACCCCCAAAACCACCACACGACCAACCGAACCCTAAAAGGAATCCAAAGGTATTTGAACCAACTAATTCCCATAAATTAATCAATTGAATACCAAAGAACACCAATCGGAAACCAACACTCAACCACCAAACCACCAACGCCCAACACAAGCCCACGACGCCTATCCGCGCCCAACAAAAACCCACGACGCCCACGGAGGCACCACAACACCCCAAGAATCATGAAATTTGATCAAAAAGGCCAACAAGGATGAACAACAACCTTTTCCCAATCATGCGGCCAAAAACGGGTGAAAAATGTTTTGAAAATTTTGACATACCTTCACTATTTTGATCGTAAGTTTTTCCAAAAAAACAATTTTAATGACAGAAAGGTTGCATCGAAAAGAAGACTTCCGGGGCTTCAATTTGAACACAAAAATGACCCAATTCCGAGTCCAGATGAGAGAGATATGACCCAAAGAAAATGGTTCCACAACCAGCGAAGGTGTCGACACAAACAGAAAATGTGTCAACATCAGCGACAAAATGTGTCGACACTAACTAAAAATATGTCGACACAAAACAACCGAGAGAAACAACACAAGCAACAGCAGAAAATGTGTCGACACAAACAGAATTTGTGTCGACACCAACGACAAAATGTGTCGACATCAACCGAAAATGTGTCGACACAAAACAACCGAGAGTTCAGCCACAGCGTGCTCAACATCACTGAAGGAGAATTGTGTCGACACAAACATAATTTGTGTCGACCCAAAAACCCAAATTTTCTAGATTTCAGAATAAGCTATAGGCGATGGTGAAAAACAAACCCAAGCTATGAAAAAGCTTCTTAGCCTCAAATTAAGCCATCCAAACAAACCTTTAACAACCTATGGACATACATAAGCCCAAAACTACCACAAAATCTTGAGAGAAACACCCGAAACCCGATTCCATCCAACCAAAAACACCCAAAACGATATTAAATCAAAAACCCAACTTATAAACCGATTTATCAAAACATAAATCAAATTTTTACGTATTTTTAAACGGTAAAAACACACAAGATTTCACGTAGCACCCTTATAAGACATGAGAGTTTAGGATCCTACCTCGATGAGTTCAAAACTCGACGCTTCGAACCACGTGCAAAATTGAACTTCGCTGGAATAGAATTCTGTCCTGATGAACGCATAGCCCACCACGAGGAGACTAAGGATTTGCTATCTGATCGTCGAAAACCGAGTCCCGGGCCCCCGAGAATCTAGAGAGAAGGCAGAGCTTCCATTGGAGAGAAAAAAAGGAAGCTTAGCCACCAAGTTATGAAAATATCTTTTTCAAAATATCTAAAGCTAGATATTTATAGGCCACGAAAATATCTTTTCTTTTTTTAAATTCTCACCGTAACATCTTGTGGCCCCGAAAACCTACCCTGCATGCATATTTAAGCCCGATCATGGATCAAAAAAAATAAAAATATGCTCAAACGAAAACACATAACGCGCGTCCAAAAATGCCGAAAAAGAAAACGGGTCAGGGTCTCACAACTCTACCCCCTTAAAGGAATTTTACCTCCAAAATTCAACTCAAGGTCAAAACAACAAACCGTCGATCACAATCGACATAGGTACATGAGATGGTTAGCCAAACCACTCCTAGGATATAGTCAAACAAGATCAGGTATCCTAACAATGGCCAACTATCTCAAAGACACGGGATCTACACTTCCCCAACCTCACAACCTCACCAACCACTGCCACAACACAGCACACCATGCACGAAAACCATCATCAACTCCCCAACAGATGCAATGAAGAAAATGCCTAAACATACCCAGAAAGTACCTCTGCTCGCTGAAGGCACATCTACATCATTCGGCACGACCGGTAGCCTCGAAGAACTAGGAGCTACAAGTGAGTATACTCGGGGCAATCCCACTCTATCCCGTTCACCAGAACTCGATGCTGTCGGCTGTCGCACCGACTGTACTGAAGCACCTCCACCCGTCATCACTTGGGAAGTCTACCTGCTGGTTACTGTTGTCAATCCCGCACATATGAACCCTCTGGTGTGCCACTGCACTCGGCGCATCCTCTCTTTGGGGACAAGTCCTGCGGATATGTCCCGTCTGATCACATCTGTAGCAAACCGACAACTCCGTCCCCTGCGACTGATCTGGTAGGGCACTCTGAGCCTGACCCAACTGTGGGTCCCGATACTGCCTCGGCTGCGGACATTCTGGCACACGATGCCTCGGCTGTCCACATTAATAACATCTAACCACCCTCTGCTCTAGCCTCCCAGATGAAGCCACTGATGGTGATGGTGCAGAAAACTACTGTGGTAACTCAGATGGGTGAAAACTAGTACCAGAGGACCTCTGCCTCTTGCTGGAACGCCCAGCTGTCTGTGTCTCTGTACCACCCTGTGATGTTTTGGCCTCCCTGGACGCTCAAATCTCAGTTATGGTGTTCTCCACTCTCGCTGCTGCCTCCACCAGCTTCATGAACACCCGAAGTCCAAGTGCAACCACACGCTCTCTGATTGCTGGCCTCAAGCCCCGTTCAAACCTCATCGAATGCAGCTCGTCTGTGCTCACCAACTCCGGTGCAAATCGGGACAAGCTCGTGAATCTGGCCTCGTACTGCATGACATCCATGGCCCCCTGGCTGAGAGTATAGAACTCCTCCCTACACAAATCTCTCCTCGATGCTGGGAAGTATTTCTCCAGAAATACTCCTGTAAAGGCTGCCCATGTGACTCCCACTGTGGTCCTGGCATATCTCCACCACTGATGAGCATTACCTCTCAGCTGAAAGGTGGCAAAATAGACCCGCAACTCATCCTCCACAATCTGCAATGTGTCCAGGATCCGCATCACTAGCTCCAGCCACTCTGTCGCTACAATGGGATCAGGATCTCCAGCAAAGGTAGGCAGATCTATGCGCCTGAACTCCCGCATCGCCACAGTGGCCCTCGCCTTAGGTACTCCCTCTCTCTCCCTAACGATCTCACCCCTAACCAGTTGCTGGAGAGAACCAACCAGCTCACGCAACAACTCTGTCGTACCCAGCGGTCCCAGGGGAGCATTTGCATCCCCAGCATCAGGGATAGGAATATTCCCTTGGCCAGCACGACCACGGCCTCGACCACGACCTCGTCGTCTCCTCGCAGACATCGCATCTATACGAAAGCAAAACAATACAGAAGACGCAGCACATAGCATGAATATAAATGCTAAACACATAGCATGCTAACATATAGCCACATAGGTTCATGCTAAACAAGCCCCGCATACCGAGAAGAACCGATAAGAAAGACGCATCAATCTGGACAACCTACTCAGATTCTCTGCTAGAAATCACGTCAGCTAAACGCGTTTCTAACTTGGCTCCCAAGTTTGTTAATCCAAACGTCCAAAGGCAGGACTAATCCATCCCACAGTTCAACCCCCATACTCACATATACACATCATTCACAGATCTAACATGCTGACACGATCATGTTATCAAAGCGTGTAAACAAATGCAATCAAGCACACACAATCAACCTCACACGGTGATGTTCCCTCTTTCCACGGCTATAGGTATTCGAACCCAGAGCTCTGATATCAAATTGTCACGCCTCAAACTCTGGGCCACATGAAACACCCCAAACAACCATACTTATACCCAACCCGAGAATACACTCTCAAATAAAATCATACATGCATTGTATATAAACGCCAAACGGCTTACATTATACGGTCCCAACGCCGAAAAACATGCTACAACATACAAGTAACAAAAGAACAAAAAGGAAGACTAAAAACTCTTTCGCCACTCCAGCATCTCCAGATCAACCTGCGTGATCGGTACCTGAAGAAAAACATAAATCCCACACCGTGAGCCAAGGCTCAGCAGAAACTAGACAAGCATGCAATATAAACAAAACATGCTAGGAAATCGAAGTGCAGATTTTTGACTCTATTCCAAGCCATTAAAATAGTTTTACATGCAAGGGAAAGCGAGGATACAAACCATGTTTTGACTCGCACACAGGAGTCTAGAAAATAGTTGAAAAAGGGTTTTTAGATCGTGATTCACACGACTCTTAAAACAGTTTGAAAACTGGTCTATCCATCCCATAATGTATTTCATGCAATCCATGTACCTTCTTAGACCGAGAGACCTCAACTCAAACAAAACGAAGTACAAGTGCGAAAAATAGGCGCTCACAAGCCGCAACCCCAATCCCAAAACTGGTATAAAGATCCGTATATAAACATACATTTTTGGGGTAAAATCGTAAACCAAACCGTAAGCCACGGGATGAAACCGCCGACCACGGGATAAAATCGCATACCACGGAATAAAACCGCATAATACAGGATAAAATTGTATATTAGAGGATAACACTAAAACTACGGAATAACTTCGAGCATATAACAGGATAATACTGAGCACAAACCGAAGCCTTAAACGCTTCATAATCATGCAAACCTAACTTAGGATTTAATGCATAAAACCACGTACTATCACTACGTTCACATAACCACGTTACACATACCGCTATCGAAAGCCATGTAAATCACATTACATAATTCATGCATAAATAAATTACAGTTATAAATGCACATAACCAGTTATACGCACATAGCCAAATGTAACACATCATGACGTCACCTGTCACATAACCCGCATCTAACTATGCACGTCAACCCGAGAACGGCGTCTAACAAATACCTGAGGCCACGACACGACCTCCAAAATCACCACACGATCAACCGAACACCAAAAGGAATCTAAAGGTATTTAAATCAACTAATTCCCATAAATTAATCAATTGAATACCAAAGAACACCAATCAAAAACCAATACTTAACCACCAAACCACCAACGCCCAACACAAGGATGAACAGCAACCTTTTCCCAAGCATGCGGCCAAAAACGGGTGAAAAACGATTTTGAAATTTCGACATACCTTCACTATTTTGATCATAACTTTTTCCACAAAAATAATTTTAATGAGGGAAAGGTTTCATCAAAAAGAAGACTTCCGAGGCTTCAATTTGAACACAAAAATGACCCAATTTCGAGTCCAGATGAGAGAGATATGACCCAAAGAAAAGGGTTCCACAACTAGCGAAGGTGTCGACACAAACAGAAAATGTGTCGACACCAGCGACAAAATGTGTCGACACAAAACAATCGAGAGAAACAACACAAGCAACAGCAGAAAATGTGTCGACACAAACAAAATTTGTGTCGACACCAGCGACAAAATGTGTCGACACCAACCAAAAATATGTCGACACAAAACAACCGAGAGTTTAGCCACGGCGTGCTCAACACCACTGAAGGAGAATTGTGTCGACACAAACATAATTTGTGCCGACCCAAAAACCCAAATTTTCTAGATTTCAGAATAAGCTACAGGTGATGGTGAAAAACAAACCCAAGCTATGAAAAAGCTTCTTAGCCTCAAATTAAACCATCCAAACACCCTTCTAACAACCCATGGACATACATAAGCCCAAACCTACCACAAAATCTTGAGAGAAACACTCGAAACCCGATTCCATCCAACCAAAAACACCCAAAACGATATTAAACCAAAAACCCAACTTATAAACCAATTTATCAAAACATAAATCAACTTTTTATGTATTTTTAAATTGTAAAAACATACAAGATTTCACGTAGCACCCTTTAAGACATGAGAGTCCAGGATCCTACCTCGATGAGTTTGAAACTCGACGCCTCGAATCACGTGCAAAATTGAACTTTGCCAGAATAGAATTCCGTCTGGATGAACGCGTAGCCCACCACGAGGAGACTAAGGATCTGCTATCTGATCGTAGAAAATCGAGCCCCGGGCACCCGAGAATCTAGAGAGAAGGCAGAACTTCCATTAGAGAGAAAAAAAAAGAAGCTTAGCCACCAAGTTATGAAAATATCTTTTTCAAAATATCTAAAACTAGATATTTATAGGCTACGAAAATATTTTATTTTTTTTTAAATTCACACCGTAACACCTCGTGGCTCCGGAAACCTACCTCGCATGCATATCTAAACCTGATCATGCATCGAAAGCAATAAAAACATGCTCAAACGAAAACACGTAACGCGCGTCCGAAAACGCCGAAAAGGAAAACGGGTCAGTGTCTCACATGATGGGTGTATTCCTTTTAAAATGACGTGATCTTGTTTGCATTAATTTTGTGCTGGTGTTTAGTAACGCCAAAAGGAAAGATGTGAATTACGAAAAATCGTATAAAGAAGTTTATGATGTATTTGATTTGGAAGGAGAAACGGAATACTAAAACAAAAATGTGATTTGAAAATTAAATGAAAAATTTGAATTTGGAATTGAAATGATATTTCGGGGCAATGATTGGGAGAAGAACCATTTGTGGGTTAGACTCCCGGGTTGTGAAAATAAATGTAAGTGACAAATAATGAACTGTATGGATTGATGTGGATTAAGTTGAACTTGCACAGCTCCGCAGTGAAAAACTAAAAACTTGCGCAAGATGGGGACCACATGCCCACAGGTTAGCCCCCAAAATGTGGTGGTTGTGTCGTGATGAGTTTATAGAGCGACCCATTCCACAATGGCTTTGCGTAGCCTATTGGGGCCGAATGGGACGATGTTTCTATAAGCTACATCCGACATCGGTTCATTAGGTGTGATACGATTTTGTGAAAATCGGATGAGTTAATAATGGGAATAATGTGAATGAAAGGAATAAGTCTAATATTCTTCGTGGTAACTCCTTTTGGGCAGTTAAGATTCCGCAATTGGCATCCTAGAGTTGGAGGAAGCTCCTCCAGCTCAGACCGATGGCCAAGCGCTTCATTCAATAGGAGATTGGTAATGTTGAAGATACTTTTTTGTGGCTGGACCTTGGTTGAGGCCAAGGGCAGAGGTTTGTGTATGATTTCGAGATTGATCTGAAAGCTAAAGTGAAGCAGATTGTGGATGGCAACCAATGAAAATGGCCCTCTGCGGTTACTATAGATCTTTTAGAGATGCAAAGGGAGGTCTGTTGCCATCCCAATGCTAACCAGTGTGACCGTATTAGGTGGACCCTTACTGGTAACAAATTCTCTGTTGGGTCTCTCTGAGAGGAGATCCGTGTCCATAAACCGGTGCCATTATGGAGTAAATTAGTGTGGTTTAAGCATCATATTCCTCGTGTCAACTTTATTCTTTGGGTTGCGGTGAGGGGTCGCTTTTGCACTGGGGACCGGCTTAGCATGTTTGGTCTTGGATGTGATACTAGTTGTTGTTTCTGCCCTGGGCTGTTGAATCGCACGATCATCTTTTCTTTGCCTTCCCCTTTACTAAGGCTATCTGGACTAGGGTCTTAGCCAAATGTAGAGTCAATTGGATTGAGAGTTCTTGGAGGGCTTGGAGGGACTCTTTTGCTACTATGGTGGTTGGCAAATCCCTGGGTGCTAGCGTTAAGAGATGAGCACTTTCCATCTCTGTCTATTGTATCTGGAAGGAGCGTAATCTTAGAAGGTTTCAGGGCAAGAAGAAGGGTTGAGAAGGTGTTTTTAAGGATGTCTCTGGGATGATAAGAGAGAGGCTTTCCTCTCTTAGAAGCGTGCCGGTATCTCAGTCTAACAAGGAGATTCAGGGTGATTGGAATTTGGTGAAGAATATTTTCTCCCATAATGCTTTTTATTAATTGTTTGCTTCTTGTTGCAGCCTGGTCGCTATGCACGGATGTTTGTGAGATTTGCCCCTTTTTCCTCCTTGGAGGGCTGAGTGTTTCTCCTATAGTGTGCGAATGTTAGTGAGGTCTCTAATCTTTATCCCCTGTAAGTTTGTTTGCTGTGCAGGTCTCTATAAAAGTTATAGGAGCTGTGAGTTTTGGGATTTTTTGTTTGGAGAGTTAGTGTTCCTTCTATATTGAGTGAGTGATGTGAGTTTTTTGCTAACTATTATGAATTGTGTTTGTTTCTTGTGTAGCGGTTTTGGGAAGCAGCGGTTGTGAGATTTGTTTCTACCTTCTTTGTTGGAGGGTAGAGTGATACACCTGTGTGGAGTGGGTGAGGTCCCTGGGTGTGTGTGTTTCTCCTTTCTTGTTTCTCATGGGTTACCTATGCATCTCAGGTCATGTGCTTTCACCTATCCGAAACGGAAGAAGTCCCGTTGGTGAAGCTGCTATCGACTCCTCTTCTCGTGGATATCTCCGATTTTGTTCCCTGGCTTTGAGGGGTGTTTATATCTTCTTTCCTTGTACATATGGCTATGTAATTTTGTGTTGTTCTCCGAGCTATGGGGCTGTCCATATCTTCTGTTTTTTGCCTTTGTTGCTTTCGTTTTGAGTGGTCCTATTATGGTTGCTTCTCTTATCGTGGATATCTCTTTTGTACATAGGTATTGTGGTTTTGTTTTGTTCTCCAAGCTATGGGGGCTGTCCATAGCTTCTATTTTGTGGGGTTTCGTTTGGCTATTTCTACTTGTGGGCGGATGTTTGTTTGCCTCGTTTTGCTTGCTGCTGGTGGCTGTTCCTTGCTTCTGTTTGTGGGCTGCCCTTAGCTTTTTGTGGTGGTCTTGCTTTTATGCAAGGGTGCTTTTTCCTTCCTTGGTTTCAATCATCCCAGCTGAGCTGGTCTGGTTTGGTGCGGTTTGCTTCTTTAATGTTCATTCTAGGGTTTAAGCTGTTGAAGGCAGGTTGTTGTGTGTGCCTGTTGCATTCCTACGGTCCCCCTTGCTTGTTTTTCTTACTGCTGCGGGTACTAGAGCTTGGCAGGCCTTGGTTTGGGCTTGCACTCATGTTTGCTTTTGTTTGGGCTTAACTGCTGGGCGGGTTGGTTATCAATCTGTTTGGTTTGGGCTGCTTGGGTTGTAGAGGCCTCTTTTGGTTTCTTTGCTTAAGGTTTTCTTGTCCATTACCCTTATGGTGTTATGGTTTAGGCATCCATATTTTGGCTTATTTTGTCTCTTCTATTGTTGGTTCCGGCTTAGCCTAAAGCCGTTTTCTTGTTTGGTTCTGGTTTAGCCTAAAGCTTTTTTTTGTTGCTTCTGGCTTTGCTCCTGGTGGTGTTCTGTATGGCCTGGGGTATGCCCCTTGTATTTGTATTTCCTTGTTTTTCTTTTATATTACATTTAATTACCTTAAAAAAAGGACATTTGTATGCGTGGGTGTGTGTGTCTAAGCGGAAAATGATTCGGTGAAACTTATATTTGTTTTTACCTCGGTTACACCCATCACACCCTACAAATCATGTATTACACTCTTATTAGTTTTATCTTACGAGTTTTGACTCAGGTTATATGTATTCAATTTTTTATAGGGTTTAATAAAAGAAGAGTAAACAAAAGCTAGGATCCTAGAGAATATTTTGAAAGAAAAGAGCAATTTAGGGGAGAGCTTCTCTATGCAGAGAAAGCTCTCCCCAAGGCTCTCATGGTGGAATCGATGGAAAGAAGTGGTGAGGTCGGTTCCTAGTGGACTCCAATGTATTGCATGCTATGTGTTTTGGTGATGCGAGATCTGGAGGAAGCTTCTTCTCTCCACTAGATCAAGGATAGTGTTGGTTTTTGTAGTTATCTGTATGGAAATGGAGCATCGCTTTAGGTTTCCATGGATATTCTGGTTCGAGATTGTTTTGAAGATGTATCTTTTTGTGGCTTCGGTTAAATGCTGTTGGCGCAGGTAACTATTTTGATGTTGAATCCAAGCTTTTGTGTTATTGTGCGTGTTTGTTAGATTTATGTTAGGCTTGAGGAGTTTGTGGTATTAAAGCTATGATTTGTTTCAAGATCCTCTATTTTGTTTGCTATTGTGTAACTAAGTTTGGGTATGAATGGTTTTGGGTTTTTGCATGCCGAGGTTTCTGGTTATAAAGGTTTATGCTTTAGAGGTAGTTTTTGGGTGGTGGGTTCAGTATTGTTTTCAGGATGTGTTGCGACTTGCTGTTGGAATTACATGGTATACGCCGGTGGTGTTTCTGTGAAGCGCGACTATTATATCCATGGATTCTATGCATTTAGCGAAGAAGTCAAAGCAACTGGTATTTGGGTGCTGATTTTATTAATATAGAAGACAAAGGTGTGAATCTTTTTTTGGGATATCTAAGCACCAAAAAGAGTTGTGCCTAGGTGTTAACCGCCTGTTAAGCGCAGAGATGGCTCTCGCCTAAGGTAGACGGTGAAGAGAAGTCACGCGCCTGTTCAGCGCTTGGGATTTTTTTGTTGATGTAGATTGAAAAGGGGAGTGCGTGCTGCTGAGGCTACGCGCGGGCTGTTATGGGGCAATGGGTTTGTAGGCTGCCGTTAGTGGTGGGACCCGGTTTCCATGCCTGCACCATTTAATTAAATTGCTTAATGGTGGGACCCGATATTGGTTTTTGAGAAAGCATTTTAAAAACAATGGGTACCAATCTGATGAATGCTATTCGGAGAGCTCATGGTGGACCTGAAAAACCATCTGGGTTTTTTAAACTACGAGCAGTGTGGACTTTTTCACAGCAACCATAGGGAATCAGTTGTATGCAATTGTGGGACTTGCACTGAGAATTCTTGTGGGTCGAAAGCTTGAGCATTTCTTTGTAGTAATCTGGTTGTGAGAAGGAATTGGAGGGGGTCCTGCCAATTGTAGTTTGTGAGTGATGGGACTCAACCAAGAGGTGCAAATAGGATCTGAGTTTGTAGCTCTGGGAATCAGTTGTTTGCAATTGTGGGACTTGTACCGAGAATTCTTGTGGGTGGAAAGCTTGAGCATTTCTTTGTAGTAATTTGGTTGTGAGAAGGAATTGGAGTGGGTCCCACCACTTGTAGTTTGTGAGTGATGGGACTCAACCAAGAGGTGCAAATAGGAGCTGAGTTGGTAGCTCTGGTGTAAATCATGAGCTGTTTGCAGTGACGTGGTTGTATTTATAGGGATACATTTGTGCTCCACTATGCTATTTTTGTTGCGTTTTTGGTCCTCAATTGTCTTTAACAGATCTTTACATTATTGAAGAAGTAATCGTTTCCTCCTTTGCTAGGACGCAAAGATCGACTCGATGGTTTTCCGAGCGAAGGTTCTCCTGTGTAGAGAACTAGTTTCTTTGACTTCTTTAGCATGCGGGGTTTTGGTGTCTTCTTTGCGATGGCGAGGATCTTTTTTGGCTTTTGAGGAGTTTTGGGTGTTGGTCAACTTATTTGGCCATGATTGATTGCGTCTACTTGTGGTTAGACCACCAACATTGTCTTTTGCTGGATGTCTTGTAAGGAGGTTTTTCCTTTCCTATCCATGCGGGTTGTGCGTGGAAAATGTTTCTTAGATACACCCTCGCTTAGAGCAGGGGTTGGGTTTTTATTTGTTGTAATTTTATTAGGTGGTCAGCTCCTAGTGGTTTTATGTAATTACCTGGGGTATGCCCCTTGTATTCATGTAATTTTTTCTCTTTTATGTTACAATTAATTACTCAAAAAAAGGAGCAATTTTATTATGTAATCATATATATATGCTTAGATCTCATGTATTCGTTTCAAAGTATTGTATTGGAAAATTATGAGAATTGTTTGGATGAATGTAATTATCAGTCGAATCTAGTAATATTCATATATGCATATATGATTTAATGCTTATGGAAGTGAATGCAATGGTAATGAAATGATAATTATCCAAAAACAAAATGGTAATGAAATGATGCCTATGAGTCGTTATGTAACTTAACTCTGTATAGTTGATAAATAGCTTTAATTGTGATTGGGTATTAAGATCCAGGCGGTGCCTGAGTATATATTGTGATTTGAGTTTGATAGAAAAATTTGGGATAGTCCAAAAAATAGAGGAGACTCTGCCGAAATTTTTTTGAATTATACTTAGAATATTTTTTTTTGGATAATTTACTTAGAATATTTTTGAAGTGTTGGAAAAGAATTTCTTTTAAACCGAATTAAATCCAAGTGTTTTCTTTAATAAAAGTTCTAACGACAAAAATTTGATTTTTATAAAAAGGAGTCCCATCAGTTATTCTGTAAAATTGGGTTATCAAGTGAGGTTTACGTGCCTCGGGTCGAGGGCGTGACAGAATAGTATCAGAACTCTTGGTTCGAATACCTATGAGCCATGGGTAATAGTATGTGATGGATACGAATTGTTGTGAATTGTTGGATTAACGTAGGCACCACTACATGGCATGGACTGTATGCTTGTGTGGGTTTGCGAATGAATTGTCTGCGTGTGCTATGTGTTTAAGTGGGTATGGAGGATGAACATGGGGAATGATGTGACTTGCCTTTGGGCATCTAGTCAACTATTCTGGGGTTCAAAATAGAAAAGCGTTTGGCCGACGTTCTTTCTATGAGAAATCTGGATTAGTTACCTGTATTGGTGCGTCATTCTCAATGATTCTCTTCAGTATGTGTATGATTGTTGATGTGGTGTGTTTGATTTTGATCGATGTGTTTGTACAATTATAATGTGTTAAAATTTAAAGGGAGAAAAGGTAAATTGAACCTTGATATAATCTTTCTTAGTTTGAAGTATGTTTCAAAGGTTAAAGCAATGGTTGTGGTTATGATATGGACTGTGAGGATTCGGCCTTATGTTTGTTAAATGGCAAGAGATTCAAACTTAGGAGTTAAGAGTTGAATACTTTAGGGCGTACGTAGTATGATGATCATATTCTAGTGTTAATGGGAAATAGTTAAGTTAGTTGTTGAGTATAGATCTCGTTTGGAGGAGAGTTTTGTCCTTAGTAATCCTATAATCAGGCGAAGTAGGGTGTTAGAAGCTCGTGGAAAGTAATTGCTTGTTTGTTAGTGGATTTTGTTATAGAGCAATGTACGAAGAAATGGAATGGATGAAGGAATAATGGCTAGGAGTCTTAAGCATTTTGAAAAGAGAGATGCAAATGATCTTTAGGCAATCTAATCTTTGTAACCAAGAAAGTATTTGAGGGATTAATATGTGTGGTTGAGAATAAAATTTCTCTTCCCGAGAATAAGTATTCCTTCTGTGATTCCTACAACACTGAAAAATTTGAATTGGTGACAAGATGTCTTTTTTACGGATTAGATTCCTATCACGGACGATTTATGCTATCTTTGCCAGAGAAGTAATTCATTCATCTAGAAAGTTGGTAGAACCTGGAACTTTATTCAAAGATTTAATGCTTATCCTACGGGATGTTATCGTCTATTATAATGGTACTGTCAGGAATGTATGTAGCAATTCAATTGTTCAATTTAAGTATGGGGTTAAGCTAGAAACTAGGAATTTATTTGAGGCAGAAGAACCAGTTGGTGTGATTGGTTGTGACCACTATATCAAATCAAGCATAGTAGGTATAGGTAGTAATTTTGTCGTGGGAAGTAATGAAGGAGATACTGCCTTGCACAGTGAATTTTAAAAATGATTTTGTTTTGATCGTCGGGTGATACTGTGTTTGAATAATTATAATAGTGAGAGTAAGTATTGTCGAGAAAATGTTGAGGATGTTGCTGATGAGTTCTTGGTTGAGTATAATGGAACGATTATTAGCTTGAGATCTAGAGTTGAATTTTGAGGACGAAATTCCTTAAGGAAGGGAGGTTGTGATGATCTGATACGTCTGATTTATTTTGAGGCAATTCAGATACCAAAATTTAATATATTGTAAGTTTCATAATACTTATATATATAATATATATAAGTTTTGTTTGTACAAAAAAAAGAGAAAATAGAAAATAGAAAACCTCTAGAAGCCTCAAGAAAGAACAAAAATTGTATATATATATATAAATGAAGCAAATCCCAAACAGCGCCGACATGATCTTCTCTTTCTTTCGGTTCTACTTTGGTTTGTCGAGAGTCGATTTTGCTTCGGTTTAGAGAGAGAGAGAGAGAGAGAGAGAGAGATGTTGGGGAAAGACACCGACGGCAAGGCTGCACGGTGTTGTCGTGGAATTGGTTGGTGGTATGGCTAGTGGAGACCAGCGGAGCTCACGACGGTGGTGGCCGAAACCTAGGGTGTGGGTTTCTGAGGCAAAAATTAGAGCTGGGGGTTAAAACCTCACAACTCGAAGAACCCGTGAGACGGAGCGACATATGATTCTTCTTCCCCTCTTACAGGTAACCGAAGTTATTACCATCGTAGGTTTGCTTTTCTTAATGTCTGAATTGTCACGCCCCCAAACTCCGGGTCACGTGAAACACCACAAATAACCCGTCACAACACTCAGCCCGAGAATACACTCTCAAAATAAACTTACATGCATTGTATATAAAATGCCAAACGACATACATTACAAGGCTCCAACGCCAAAAGCTTACACTACACGGTTCCAATACCGAAAAAATATGTTATAACATATACGTAACAGAAAGACAAAATGGAAGACTACATATCTTCCGCTCCTCCAGCAACCTCGAATTAGCCTGGGTGACCAGTACCTGAATTTTTTTTTATCCCACACCATGAGCCAAAGCTCAACAGATACTATACAAGCATGCAATATAAGCAAAACATGCTGGGAAAAACGAGATGTAATGTTTGACTCTCTTTCAAGTCATAAAACAGTTCGAAAACGATTTTAGATCACGACTCACTAGAGCCACCAAAACAGTTGAAAACACAACTCGCACAAGCCCCCAGCAACATATATATATATATATAAATCGACTCTTAAGCCCAACCATAGTTCTATACAACTGGAAATAAATCATGCAATCAGTGGTGGAAGCTAACTCGACTACAAAGCCAAAAATGGGTTTTTCTCAAAAACCACCAGTTTTCCCTCCTGAAAACCACACATTTTTTATCCTTGAAACTATGCATATTATCCTAACAGATATCATGCCAAAGTTAAGGGAAAGCGGTAAAAACACAGTTAAAGGTAACAACTATAGACCCCTGCCCATTACCCTAGCCACCACATAAGGTCTACCTGGTAATGACAAATTCTATACGGAGTCACAACACGAGCCACTCACGGGGCAACCGGCTCATTTACGGATTTCCACAACCGATGGAAAGAGCTTTCAAACCACGTTTACGGGATCAACCCGAAGGATCATATATACCACACAGGTGACTTCTCGGGCTTTTACCGAAGGACCACCGCCCCATCTACCACATATGTCTTCTCGGGCTTGCACCGAAGGACCACCTCCCCATCTAATACATGTGTCTTCTCGGACTTGCACCGAAGGACCACCGCCCCATTTAATACAGTGCTTCTCGAGCTTTCACCAAAGGATCCCAATCCCATCTAACAATTCATACATCTATGCATAACCTAATCAGGAATTAAATACATAACATGTCTTCTCGGGCTTTCACCGAAGGACCACTGCCCCATCTAACAGTTCATATGTCTATGCATAACCTAATCAGGAATTAAATACATAAACCACGTCACATGCAACACACGTGATTCACATTGCACTAACCGACATCAAATGCCATGCAACTCACCTACATAATCGTACATGCAACCCATGCAACATACATAAACTACACACCACGTGCGACCCATGCAATACATGCATATATGAATCAGAGTTTAGATATATCATGATTACATAAATCACCTATCCATACAACAACAGGTATGAATAAAGCTAAGCATAGTTCTATACACATAGAAACACATATGCCCACGACATTCCACATAGGACGCCACATAACCCAACCCGACATCACATGCCTTAAGCCCGACACCACAGATAGGCTTTTAGAAAATGACCTACCAAGGGCCCACCTCAAACCTAACACAACACGATTTTTACCAAAACCATATCCATAGAAAGGATAACGGACCCAAACGCCCCCCACAATCGACGATGCACTAACACCACACACTCAACCAAGCACCCAACTGTCGCACCTAACTAGGTACAGAAGCCTAGCACATAACCTTGCACCAACAAACCATCTCTAACCATGCACGTCACCCCGAGGACGGCACCTAAACGAACACCCAAGGCCACGACACGACCCCCGAAACCATAACATGATAAATCGAGCTTCAATGCCCCAACCACCGAAGCCTAAACAACAAAATACCAACGAACTCCCAAGGCTCTAACACGACCAAAACAGATCCACACACGTCCAACTCAAGCCCATGACACCCCAAGAAACAAGAAACTTGGTCAAAGGGCTCACAAGGATGAAAATTAACCTTTTCCCAAACATTCGGCCAAAAATAGGTGAAAAACGTTTGAGAAATCTTGACATACCTTCACCCTTTTGATCATAACTATTTTTACAAAAAGAATTTTAAAGTGAGAGAGGTGTCATTGAAAAGAAGACTTCCGGGGCTTCAATTTGAACACAACGACCTAATTTCGAGTATGGATGAGGGAGATACATCGATTTGAAAAATGAATTTTGAACCAGCAAAAATAGACCGCGGGCTAGATCGCTCGAGCGGTCTGTCCAGCGGTCAGGCAACTCGAGAACTCCCCAGGACCGCCCTCTAGACCGCTCAAGCGGTCCTACGCGACGAACTGATCTGTTAAGCAAATTTTGAGCCTCCAACCTTCCCATAATCATCCAACAACCATCTAAGCTCAAAATCAAAGCTACCAAACCCTCTTTTAACCTCCTTGAACATACGCAAGACCAAGACTGACACCCAAACCTCAAAAGAAACCCTCAAACCTTGATTCCATCCAACCAAAAATAATGAAAAATAGATTTTTAAACCCAAAAACCCATTTTTCATATAAAGTCAGATCTACAACAATTCGATCGGTAAAAATACACCCGATTACACGTAGCACCCTTATAAAACATACAGGTCTAGAATCCTACCTCGGAGAGTTTAAAACTCGACGTCTCAAACCATCTCGAACCACGTGTAAAATCGAGTTTTGTCAGAATAAAATTCTATCCGGATGAACGCGTAGCCCACCGTGCCAATACTAAGAATCCGCTATTGGATTGTTGAAAACTGAGCCCCGGGCCCCCGAGAAGTTAGAGAGAAGGTAGAGAGAAAAAAGAAAACTTAGTGACTAAGTTTTAAAAATATCTTTTAATAATATCTAACTCCAGATATTTATAGGCCACCAAAATATCTTTTTTTTGAAAATTTTTGAAAATCGCCCTACAACGGCCCACGGCCCCAGGAACCTACCCTGCATGCATATCTAAGCCCGATCATGCATCAAAAGTAATAAAACATGCTCAAACGAAAACACGTAACGCGCGTCCGAAAACGCTGAAAAAAAAAATGGGTCAGGGTCTCACAACTACTAAGGAATTAAATCAAATACCAACAAACAGCAAGCAAACAGCGATAACTGTGTGCGACGAAGTGTGCATGTTGGGAATGTATACTAAAAAGTCATGCTTTTATGTATTTTATTTTGGATCCCTAGCATATTAATGAGAAACATTTGAGATGATTTTGCATTTATGGTTTCATATTTTTGTTTGTCAATATAAATGCATAGTCCGTATATTCTGTCCAGTATTTGACTCGGTGCGTGTTGCACGGAAGATCGGGTCAAAGGTTCTGACAGATTATACATGCAGGGTCACAATCGCAATGGACTCAGACATTCCATTGGTACGATTGTAGTGCATCGTTATAGTAGCTGGTCTTGGCTAGGTCGAACGGATCGAATTCAGATTTTGGAAATTCGATGTTCGGACTCGATGTGTTAGTACACTTAGAGTGTATTGAGCGGGATCAACGGGATGATCAATTCTATACTGAATATATGAATTGATTCACATCCCGTATTATCATGCATTGCACGAGCTCTTAATCCCGAAGTGATTGATTGGTTGCGTTCAGATAATTTACAGTACTTTGAGTCATCAATGGTTGAGATTTCCTCTATGAGATCAATAATACCAATGAGTTGGATTTTGGCGTTGTTTGCCCGATGATCGATAATCAGTTGACGGAAACTAAGTCCGAATTTAGGTTGAGAAGTTCCCCTCGTGTGCTTTGCTTATAGGTTTGATTATGCCAAATCTGTACAGTGGGTCTTCGGACCCGGCATATCAAAAGGTTAAGTGGTGCGGTTGCGAGGAGAAGAGAATAATTAAATCGGATTGTCAGTAACCTAATTTATTTATCAGGAATCCATATCTTAAGCGTGGGGAGAATTAAGTGCATTTGATAATTGAAAACTCAAGACATAATTTGAGTTAGGATCGGGAGTTCAGTCAGGACCTTTAGTGGAATA
>JAULJZ010222175.1:0-17617 GCA_032270985.1 Heliamphora pulchella
CATTTAAAATCATTTATTCTTAGAAAATAAATTATGAAAATCATCAAAATCAAATTAAAAAGCCCTTGGGCTAACACATTCCATGCCAGGTCCCGAAGAGCTAGAAGAGCTTACTGACGAGTACGTGGACGTGGACACAAAGTCTTGATTAAAAGTTTCTTGCTTTCATCCCAGCCTTCCTTGGCCACGTAGTACCAATTCTACAGTTATCTACCTGTTTCTTGTATTGTTCGATGTACTTCGAAAAGATTTCATTTGGGTCTGTACTATATAACTCTACGTATTTTGTTTTTCGACATGTATGGGTATTATCGTTATTTAATTTTTGTAGCCCTATTAGTTAATTGTTGCTCTAGATGCTTCCGAGATTCGGAGCGTCACAGTATGGTATTAGAGTTTAGGTTCAACCCTTACCCACACGACCGTTGACTTAGGCTTAGACTTTGAGATTTGGACTTTTAGATTGGTTAGGCCCTTACCCATGCTAAAGTTGTACGAATAGTAGACTTTTGACCCACGTACCCCACCCAAAAGTTAGATTCTTTGACTTTTGAGCAAAAAGCCTTGAACTCTAGTCTATGACGAACTGAAAGAGTCCTATGTTCCTTGACCCAACAGTGTCTACCCTGTTGAACTTTAACCCGTAAAAGTGATCGTATCCTCTAGTCTTCTGTGACACTTCTTTTCATTTGACTCGCGTAACCTCATAATCATTCACTCTGACTCGTCTACACCTGATAAAACTCATTCTCAACCTGACATGTCATTTTCTTGTAAGCTTTTGATGATCTGCCTTATCGTGAAAGTAATTTTGTGGATCTTTTCTATACCTTTGAAAATCCTGTCCAGGGTAGTAGATTTGGATACTTGAATTGAAATACGTTAGGCCGACGTAACTTCAAGGCAAGTTTCTAGTTGGCTACCCATCACTTTACATTGATTTCTTGAAATCTATGAATTGATTATCCTTCTTGAATCCCATGTGTGTTTCCTTGTAAACCTAAATATATTCTTGTTTCGCCTTAGAAATCATGTTCTACAGATCAGTAGTAGTATTCGTTAAATTATAGAATTCTGCAAGAAACGCTGAACTACGTGCACGCTTTTAGAACGTTCAAACCACAAAGCAGGTCTATCCCTTGCATTACAGTTTAGGGCTTCTATTGGTAACCACGCGTAACATGTCTTGAAAGCCAATCTATTTTTGAAGTCGACTTACAACCTACCACAAGTTGGGGTGAAAAATAAGACGGCATTCTACGATACTCCATGAGCCTCATCAATAGAAATCCCAGTGGATAGAACTAGCCTACCTATGACCTAGAAGCTAGCAACCTCAGTTTATCCTCCGACCGACGACACGATAAGAAAATCAAATAACTACAACCAACAAAGCCTTTTTGTCACATTTATTCACCCTATGGCGATTAATTACTTGAGAAACGACCCCACCTTGGAGGAAACACTCAACCCTTGTGCATTAACAAGTCAAAGTCAAATGCTAAAAGTTAGAAGGAATGCTACAACCCTTAGGAAATGGAAGCTGACTTCATCACCAGACTACCAAGATTACCTCAAAAACCCAACGACATCTTTATTATAATAGACCGCCTCACCAAGACCTCTCACTTTCTACTAGTTAGACCTCCCTACGCGTTGAAGACCTTAAGCCGAAAGTGCGTCTACAAGATTGTACGCCTATGTGAGTTATCAACCTCTATTGCATCTGGCCGAGAACCATGTCTCACCCTCAAATTGACAGACAATCTAAATGCACCATTCAGACCGTTGAAGATATGCTGAGAGCCTACGTAATGGAACTTTTCAAAAGAAGTTGGGAGAAACACTTACCGCTCGTCGAGTTTGCCTACAACGCCCGCTGTCAAGCCAGTATTGGTATGCCACCGTACAAAACGCTCTACGAAAGACTGATTAGATCAACCATATGTTGGGAAGAAACCAGGGAGACCAACTTGCTAGGATCGGACATCGCACTCAAGACGACAAAAAAAATCAAGTTAGTTTGGCAATGCCTTGTCACCCCACACAAAGCTGACAAAAGAGTTATGCTAACCAACGACGCCCCTAGAATTCAAAGTAGGAAACCATGTATTTCTTAAGAATCGGCCATGCTGAGGAATTTTTCGATTCAAAAAGAAAGGAAAGATGACACCTAGATATAGTGGTTCGTTCAAAATCCTAGCCGAAGTTTTGAACAGTTGCCTACCATTTAGCTATGCCATCTCAGCTTGTAGATGTTCACAACGTATTCCACGTCTCGATGTTGCAAAAGTACGAACCTAATCAGGACCACACCATTAATTGGGAGGAGCTTCAGATCGACGAAGACGCGACCTTCGAAGAACGACTGGTGAAGATCCTCGATCGCCGTAACAAAGTACTTAGAGGGAAAACTTCTCCGCTCGTACGCGTGTTATGAAGACACCGAGGAATCAAAAATCGATTTGAGAATGTGAGGGCGCCATGCGAGAAAACTACCCACAGCTTTTCACGAACGTAGGTACGATGCGAAATTTTGGGGACGAGATTTATTTTAAGGGAGGTAGATTGTAAGGACCCGGTTCTAAACCATAGGATTAGTGACGATAAACCGATAGGATCTTAGGTCATAATAAGATTAAAATCTTTACATTATTAAAACCTAAGAATCAGACCCCAAAAATCAAAAACCCTAAAATAGAAAGAATGCCCTCTAATCTCGAAGATCATTAAGTTACCCTAAGAACACTCACTCAAAACCCTAAAGAGTTAAACTTAGAAATGAAATTTTGAGCCCCAAACCCTTCTTAAGAAATGTTGACCTGGCCTTGTAACCTTTCAAGCCCAACAATCTATATGTGTTGTCCTATTATAGCAAAACCCGACTCTTAAATTCAAAGAATAAGAAAATTCAACTCAAGCCTCAACGTGAAAAGAAAATTATACTCAAAGACCTAAATTCCGTAACTTTCAATAATCACACTTCGACCCCAAGTCTTTAAGATAACTATACTTTCATCCTAAGATATCAAAATTCATAGCAAGTTATCAATACCATATGAAGACATTTAAATTCTCATCCAAATTACACCAAAAAGTTCCTAAAACTCTTAATATTAATAATTACACACTAGTCCTTCAGGCCTTTAAAATTTCACAAAAATTTCTGGGATATTTCTCACCCATAATTCTCTACAACCAACATTAATATATATATAATGTGTGTGAGACCACCTAAGAGTATGTTCCAACTTTATTCTAATAAGATAAAATACAATAACTCAAATCAAATCAAATCAAATTTTAACTTTCAAGAAAAGATAATTTTATTTTCAAGACTTGCAAAAAAATAATAATAATAATAATTAAATAATAGAAGATAAACAAATAACCAAATAATATAATAAATGAAAAAAAGTAATAATAATAAAAAATAATAGCAATCATAAAGTTAAAATAATAATAGTGTATAAATTATTAAATAATAATAATAATAATAATATAAAGTATTAAATCACAAAATCATACACAAAAAAAAGTATAAATTCACTGACACTCACATTCTCCAACCAAGTTTTATATGTATATAGGTAAGTATATAAGGGAATCTCTACAATACAATATAATAATCAATAAATGTCAAATCTTTACAACCCATAATCTTAATTAAAATAATCAAAAAAAAAATCAAATCTCTACAATACTCTAAATATAATAATCAAGAAGCAAAAAGTAACCCTATTATATGTATATATCTATATGTGTGTGTATATAAGTATACATGCCTCTACAATCAAAACCCAAAATAATAATAATGCTAAACAAATACACAATCACAATTTTCAACACAAGTCTTACTTACATAAGCATATAATATACACCAAAGAGAATCTCTACAATCAAATAAAATAATTAAAAATAAAAGTCACTTTAGTGTTTATAATAATCAAAGAGACAAAAGTAACTTATTATATTTATAAGTTTCTATAACCCAATATTATAATAAAAACTAATAATTCAATATAATTGTAAGGACCCGTTTTTTTTTTTGTATAATAATAGCAACAGTAGTATAGCTATAGTGTAGTCACCTATATTATCACGATCACTCAACATTGAAATTTTTTTTTAAAATAAATAAATAAATAATAATAATAATAATAATAATTTTATAATTAATTAATTATGTGATTACAATACAAATTCACACAAACTCCAATACAATCTTTGCATACACAAGTATACATACATACTTAAGAGAATCTCTACAACAAACACAATAAAATAACCAATAAATATTAATTTCCTGCAACACTCAATCCCCATTAAAATAATCAAAAGTAACATTATATATATATAGGAGGATATGTATACACAATTACACTCTTCTCTACAACCTAATAAAATAATTCAAAAGTAAAAAGTAAAAGTTACTTGAGTACATAAAATAATTAAGAGACAAAAAAATAATTTAATATATATGTATGTATATATGTATGTATAAATCTCTACAAGTAGTATAATATTATAATCAAAAGTAACAACCTAATATAATAATATAACTTAAGCCAACTTGTATATTATTATAAAGAGATTTAATATAATATATAAATAATTAAATAATGATAAAATAATATTAAATCATGAAATTGAGTTTTAAAATGTAAAATTATCAAATTAAATTAAAACTAGAATGAAAATAATTAAAAATATACACCAAGTTACAAAAATTACACAAAAATCAAAATTTGATCCTATCACCTCAACAAAATAATATTATAATTAAACTACAATATAAAAATTTAGTGGAACACTTAAAATCATTATTTTAATTCAAAACTATAATTATCATACTAAAAAATATACATTAAATTAATTTTTGGATACAATTCTTGAACAATGTAGTGTATATACATCATCAAATATACAATATATCAATATATACATACAAAATTCAAATCATGGAGCCAAAATTCCTCACATGGCCAACCATTATGGTGACTTCTATACTTAACCTAAATTTTTTATTGTATTATCTTTTCATGCATGCATTTCCAGTGGCTGTAGGCTTCCTAGGTTTTACAAAATACTTATCAAGCCTCTCCTAACTAACAAAATACATTTTAAAAGGACCAAACACCCCGCATTTTCGTCCATCCCTCTCTCTCCCTCTTCGTGTTTGTGTTTTTTTTTGTTTTAGAGAGAGAAAGTGAGGAAAAATTGGTGTTTTTCAAATGTTCTTCAAGATTCTTGAGTTTTTCTTCAAGGTTCTCTAAAATTCATCATCCACCAAGCTATACTAAGATAGAAACAATATCTTTATACATTTCATTTTCATTTACAAGTCTCATCTCATCTCCTAATCTCACCAACACCCAAGATCCATGCTCAAACTCATGCGATGTGATTTTGAGGTTTATTTTTTTGTTCTTTCTCTCTCTCCTCACCATCCACCACATTCTTTTGATTTTCATCCATGTACATGCTATATAGATCATGTATAAATCATATACATGAGAGATATAGCCATGCATGCAAAGGATATGGGCCAAGTGCCAAGAAAAACTCATGTCTTTTTACTTTTCAAATCTGTCTAGAAAAGGTTTTCGTCAAAAAATTCGACTTTTGCTATTTTTTTGAGTGATCTAGACACATCAAAAGTTTATGATATTTTTATTGTAGCTTTATGAATATATTATTTGCATGCACGAATTTTCTTGAGATCCAAATCATTTCCCTTATTTTTCTAAAAATAGAGAAGTAAATCGGGTTAAAATGGATGTTTGGACAAACCACTTTGAATTCATGCCATTTACTGTAGCAGTAAGCTCTCGGTGTGATTTTTATGTGGTTGGATAGATAAAAGTCTTATCTTTCTAACCCCACTGGAATCAATCCGTTTGCATATGTATAGAGAAAATGGCAACGATTCTCCCAAAGTGTGTCGAATCTGGACACTATTTGGTAGAATATTCATAATAAATTTTTAAAAAATAAAAAAAATACAAGGTCAAGTTCCAGAGCTTCTAAACTCATAGATCTACCACTGTAAAAAATTTTAAAAATGAAATTTTAAGTCTAAGTCCTCATTTCTATTTTTGAAGCCATCGAGTTTTCACGCCATTGTTTTGGAATTTTTTCTCTACATTGTCACAAAAATTTGTTTTATTAAAACCGAGGCCTTAGACGCAAAATCTGAAAAAGTCTAAAACATAAAACGTGTTTAGAACATCCCAAATAGAATACCTACCAAATATCAGATTTTATTTTCAAGTCAAAGTATTTTAAAAACCCTAAAATCAGTAGCTAAAATCTGAAAATCTTGAATATGATTAAATATGATTTTGCTTTAATGTTATTGTTTGGGGTTTTCTTATGTTGTATAATGCATGGTTAAATAATTAGAATGCGTAATATTGTCTTGATATATTTAAATGATTTTAGTGGTGAAATTATTTACATGCAAATTTGGTTAAATCGTTTGATTTATGCACAGTGTGTTTTGACATAAATATTTTGAGGTGATTTTAGATTAATTGGTGCATATTTTTTTTGTCTTACATACTAATTAATCATATCCATGTATAAATTCCCATGTAAGTTGAAAAATCGTAATTTTTGCATATCGTATCATGCCACATCATCATTGGGTGGATTTTACGGGGTTCACCATTTTATTTTAAGAAAAGATTAAAAATTGATCCTTAGGGTTGGTACTGTGATTGATGGAATTGAAATTCTTGAAAATTTAGATATTTGAAAATATTGTGATATTGGCTATATGCTCTGATTTGTTTTGAGAGGTTTTTGCCCCAAGTGCTAAATGCACATTGTTGTGATATTTGTATTTTGGTGAAGGTGGTTCGGGTAGCGTAATAATCGAAGTTAGATTTCGCGATCTCGCGCTGGACTTTGACCTGAGATCCGAGGGCCAGACCGTCGCTGACACGTTGCCGTCAGTGATGACCCGACTGGACACTTAGTCCGCTACGTAGTCATCCCACGGCTTAAAAAACGCTCTTCATCGATCGGTAGACTTAGTCAGCGTGATAGGGATCATGGGTTTTAGGATGGTTCACCTCAGTTGGGAGAACCTAGAATAACTTAAGTTTTAATTAGATTAGAAAATTAAATTAGTTGCATCATTTCTCATCATAATTACTGTCATGATTAATCTGCGATTTTATCTATCATGTTTTTGACCTGTTACATGAGAAATATTTGTATATTGGTGTGAGTTTCTCTGGCATTCCATGTCAGGTCCCGAAGAGCTAGAAGAGCTTACTGACGAGTACATGGACGCGGACACAAAGTCTTGATTAATAGTTTCTCGCTTTCATCCCAGCCTTCCTTGGCCACGTAGTACCAGTTCTACGGTTATTTACCTGTTTCTTGTATTGTTTGCTGTACTTCGAAAAGATTTTATTTGGGTCTGTACTATATAACTCAATGTATTTTGTTTTTTGGCATGTATAGGTATTATCGTTATTTAATTTTCGCTGCTCTATTAGTTAATTGTCACTCTAGATACTTTCGAGATTCAGAGCGTCACATTTCTTCTCTCCTGTGGAGGTAGACAATCAGCCGAACCACATATATTCTTGCGTTTTTTGTTGTTTTTGTTCTTTTACTTTGCTGTTGTGGATTAAAACATACGTGGAATTTTGTTTGATTGCTCAAATTAGTTGATCTCAATCTTTTTGAAAATTTGTGACTAAAAATTCCAACAAACTTTTAGTCTCAAGTTGCAAAATAAGTATGTGACATTATTTTTTAAAAAATATATGAATTCCATATGTCATTTAATTCATTATTTGGTTTACAGATGTTAGTCTTAAAAGTATTGTATTTGAAAGAGTTATACTAAACATCTAAAGATTAAATAAAGAATAACTAATAACAAATGAATTGTGAAATTATAGGGAATGAATTTTTATGAACTATATTTTTACTAAATGTAAGAATTAAAATAATTATATTTTTAGTCAATTATTTGTCTCAAACTAATTAAACATATAAATAATTCTATAATATAACTTTATTACCTACATTTATATTTATCATTTTATCACTTAATTTATCTCATATAATTTTATTGGGTGAGATAATATAGTTAACTTATTCTATGTGATGCGTGTGAACTTGAATAAAAAATTATTTTAACAAAAAAATAAGGATAAAAAATACTTGGATAGGAAATTTGTTTTAATAAAAAGGAACATTTTTTATGGTAGGCAGAATCTATTTTTTTTCCTCTATAAGAAACGGTAACTTTTTTTTAGGAAGGTTATATTAAAATGCACATTTTTGGCCTCCAGCATATGCATTTTAAAGTTGAACATGATGCTATCGTTTAAGGAGTTTTTTTTCTTAATTAAACAGATTTCTTTTGGCATTTGATTTGTGAATATGTCTGAAAAACGTTATGAGAAACAGATAAAACCTAGAGGGGGTTTAATTGGTTAAACCATGCTAGATTAAAACGTATTTAGAAAATCTAAAGAATTAAACGTTTATAGAAAATGAGACAGAATATAACGTGGAAACTCTTAGGTAGATTCACGAGACAAAATCACGACACAACTCACAAAATTTTTTCACTATGTATCAAGAAGGTACAACAATAAAGAATAAATGAATTATACCTATTATCCAATGGTGATCTAACTTTTTCTCTTGAGCTAACTCACCAAGTTCTTTCTTGATTCCACAGATTCTACAAGCTTCACCTTCTTGATTTTCGTAGCCCAACGATATCGATTTGATCCGAACGAGTGTGTGAGAAAGATGTAGTGAATGGATGATGAAGGATGTATGGCAAACTGCATAACTTAGAATGTGATTGCACTCTAAATTATGAAGAATGCACCTAGATTGTTATCAAAGAGTGTAGAGAAAGATGAGCAAAAAAAAGTTTAGCAAAGTGCGTTAATGGGTCTCCATAAATACTTTTCAAAGACTCTCTAACCCTAAGAGACAAAATAATATATATATATATATACTCCTAGGGTTCAATAAGAAGAAAAGGGTTAAAAAACTGAGTCTGGGAGCTCGAGCACCTAGGGAGCGCGTACTAGCACTCGAGTGCACCGCAGGCATAAACGGGTGCTACTCAACCCTAATGGCTTGAGGTGCTCGAGCGCTAACGAAGCGCCCTACACTAGAGCAAATTAGAAAACCACTTTTGAGGGACAACGCTTAAGCGCCTATCAGGTGCCTCTCGAGCCCCATATACTAGAGAAGAGACCTACATGAAATAGCGCTCGAGCGATTATTGAGCGCTCAACACTGTTTGAGAGGATAAACATATGACTGCTAGAGCGCTTTAAGGGAGCCTAGCGAGCGCCAATGTTTGCAGTGCAAATGGTCCAAGGAAATTTAAGCGGTTAAGCGGCTGAGAAGCACCTATCGAGCGTTGGTCACTGAAGAGTCAAAAAGACTCTTAAAGTACCAATGCTCAAGCATTTTAAAAGCACTAAACGAGCGTTGACTTCTAGAAATGCTAAATAGACTTCCGAGAGAAGAGTGCTCAAGTGCCTTGCCAGCGCTCCATGAGGGATAGCTACTGAAAAAGTAGGGATGAAAGATCTAAGTAAGCGCTTGCCTTTGGAAAGAATACAAGGCATACAAGCCCAGCGCTCGAGCACCTTGTGAGCAAAACTACCTATGTAAATAATGCAACACAATAGTGAGCGAAGGACACTTGTATTACGGGAATTGTCACAAAACCTAACCTACAAAGCTACCCAACCCGTAAAGAAAAAGACTCCGACAATTTTGTTAAACACCTGAAAAGTGCTAATAACATTAACAATGTCTTATGATAGAAACTAGAAAATGCTGAACAAAAGTAATAATTCTTTTTCTGGAATAATATTTTTTGAATAAATAACTTTTATCCAAATAAGTACAATATGTTTTTAAAATAAAAAGAAACAGTCATTTGCTTTAGGGTGGAAGCTTAAAATGTACACAATAAATGACATGAAATAATGAAATGGTGAGTGAGAGAGGGACGTCCCTTGAAATTATGTCCTATAGTAGAGGCGGAGTTGAAACTCTTGCTGGTTTGGAAGGTGGGTTGGTGGTGGGTGGTGTGGAGTCTGGTGGTGGAAGGTTTTGTAAGGGGGAGAGTAGAGGTGGGGTTGCGGCGGAGAGCAGTGGATGTAAGAGGTGGCGGAGTGCAGGAGTGGGTCTGGTGGTGGAGGGGTGCAGCAAGTGGAATAGTAGCAGCAACAACAGGAAGTGCGAGCAACAGCGATTTAGGAAACAATGGCAGGATAGGGTTTGAGGGAAGACCTAGGGTTTTTTTCTTTTGGCGGAATGGGGCTGGTGGGATAGGATTTAAGGGTTCTACAGTAGCGTTTGGGTGGGATGGGTGGGATATGAAAGGGTTGGGTGAGATATGAAATTAATTCGGGTTACAGATAGGTCTTGTTTATAGCAGCATTTTTATTGAAGCATTGCAAAAAAAATTATTTCCCAGCGGGTTAGTAAAAAATCGCTACTATGTACTCACCTTTTAGTTACACTTTATAACCGTTGCTATATATAATTTATAGCAGCAATTTTAAAAAACGCTGTGAAAAACCAATTTTCTTGTAGTGGACAAGGGCTAGAGCTGCTATAGCGATGGAGGAAGACATTTGAAAGCTTAAGTTTTACAAATTAAATAAAAATTCACACTATCTATCTATTTCTTAAATCACAAATATATATATATATATATAACTCTATTTTTTGACAAAAAACATGTAGATGCTCAAACTTTATGTCCATCACAACTTGCAAACATTATTTTAATCACAAAGTGTCCAGATCTGATACACAAAAAAAAATAGCATAACTTCTTTTATACTTGGGATGTTTTGGTGATTCTAATAGATTTGGAAAGATAAGATAAAAATTTAACCTTTTCAATTGACTTCATGCAAAAAGCAATTTTTTACGAGAAATGGCACTATTAGAGATCAATGGGAAGAATTTTGACCCAAAAATAAATATTCACAAAACATATAAACTCAACAAGATTTATGGGGTTGAGCAAGAAAAAGTCACATACATAGCTCTTTGGGCCTTTGATTCTTCTATGCATAGCTCTATCCCTCATATATTTGATTTGTATATGAATTATAGACCATTTTTAAGAATCAAAACTTAAAACAAAAAGAGTTTTAGAAAAATAAAAGAAGAAGGGGCAGATTTGGTTCATGCCACCATCTCATGGCAAAGAGATGGAGCATAAAACCTTATTTGAGCATTTAGGGCCAAGGAGATGCATGATATTAAAATACAAGTATATAAAGTTTAGTTTCTACCTTAAATAATTTGATGAGGTGAAGAAACAAAGAAGGTTGGATGAAGAACAATCTTTGGAGACTTGAAGACACCAAGAACAAACATGGCCTCCTTTCTTTCCTCTTCTTCTTCTCCTTCTCTTCTTTCCTCTCTTCCCTTTTTTTTTACTCAAATACTCTCTCAAAGATAAGATTTCTCAACCAAGAGGGGATAGAAAATCTAAAGTTATAGAAAATGATGTGTGAGGGTGAATGATGAAGGAAAGGAAAGGCTTGACAAATGGCAAGGGACTTATGAAAAAGCTTGCATGCATGGGATTTTTTAGTGTTTCACACTCAAATTGGGGCTTTTCAAGGGGTGGCGTGCCAAGGCACGTTGGGCTCATCATTGCTGAATTTTAAATTTAAAAAAATATAAAATTTGGGTCCATGTAGGTATATATATACCACATTGCTAAAAAAAATGCTTAAAATAAGCTTAAATTATGAAAATAGTCACTTTTTTCATAGAATTGCATTTGATTAATATAATTATTGTTGCCATATTATATCTATAGTTTAAAAATATTATTTTAATATTTGAATACATAAACATGGATAACATAAGTCAAAAAAGTCTTTTTGCAAAAATTTCTAAAATGAGCTTTTAAATTGAAAACTAGTCTACATAGTTTTTATTTATTAAATTAGGTTATATAAAAATTCTATTTTAAATCAAATTAGATTTATAAAATTTTAGTTTGTTGGTGTTTAAAACTGAAAAACTACAATAATTTGTCGGTTTTGTAAAACAGGACAGGAACCAAACGCAGTAAAATAACTTACAACAAAGTGAAATATATTGAACTATACTTAAGTATAACAAACAAAACAGAATTATATCTAATCTGGTTTTGTTTTAACAGAATAATATAAAATTAGGACAACTCCAAAAGATCAATAATAAAATTATAGAAATCTAAAGCTAATTTTAGAATAAATTTAGAACATAATTAATATAAAACAGTACACTATTTTCGGTAAAAGCTTGCTTTTGTAAACAGAAAGAAAATTAGAATATGTTTTATGAAAGCAGAACGAAAACTGTAAACCGGAACAGTATGTTAAATCACGATTTTATATTTTCTAAAAATAGAACACAAAACGAAATTGGAATGAAAAACAGTATTGTATCGAACAAGTAGAACAGTATTAAAACTGAATAAAATAAAGCTTACTGAACAGTCAAGCTTCGGCAATAGCAGAAAGAAAGAATTGTTTAGAAATTGAATCAATAAACCAGATCTGCAGCAGCCTTTAAATAGGCGCTACTAGTGACTGTTCGGATAGTCCATACCGATGCGACACCGATTCTGCCTGGCGGTTGGACCGTCCAATAGGCGCAAATCGATTCGGTTTTACTCCAACGGTCTCGAACCCTCTAACGGTTCAGTCCGGAAAATAACGGTAACATTTATTTAATAATTTAATAATTTAAATTTTAAATTCAAAAATTTAATTAAATAAATATTTTTTGCAAAAAGATAAGGGTCGACCCACGACCCGGCTCGGCAAGGCCGGTCGAACGGGCGGTGGCAGCGCACGCATGTGGTGTGAGACCCTGACCCGTTTTCTTTTTTCGGCGTTTTCAGACGCGCAATACGTGTTTTTGTTTGAGCATGTTTTTATTGCTTTTGATGCATGATCAGGCTTAGATATGCATGTGGGGTAGGTTCTCGGGTCCATGGGCCGTTGTGGTGCGAATTTCAAAAATTCAAAAAAAAAAAGATATTTTGGAGGTCTATAAATATCTGGAGTTAGATATTTTCAAAAGATATTTTCAAAACTTAACTCTTAAGTTTCTTCCATATTCTCTTTGCCTTCTCTTTAAGTTCTCGGGGGCCTGGGGCTCGATTTTCAACAATCTAATAGCGGATCTTTACTTTTGGCACGGTGGGCTACGCAACCATCCGGTCATATTTTGATTCCGGCGAAACTCGATTTTGTACGTGGTTCATGGCGTCGAGTTTTGAACTCACCGAGGTAAGATTCTAGACCTGTATGTGTTATAAGGGTGCTATGGGTAATCGAGTGTCTTTTTATCGATCGAATTGTCATAGATCTAATTTTCTGTAAAGTTAGATTTTTGGGTTTAAAACCTATTTTTTGTCGATTTCGTGGATGAAATCGGGTATCGGGAGTTTCTTTTGAGGTCTTGGTGTTAGGCCTAGGCATGTGGAAGTTCACGAGTGTTGATTTGGAGTTTGGAGGCTTCGATTCGAGGTTTGGAGGGCTGCACCCGTAGCTTAAAAACGGTTTCTGGGTGAGTTTGGTTGACTGAACTCATAGGTTCAGTCGACTGGATCATGGTTTTGGGGTCCGGTCGACTGAACCGTGGGGTTCAGTCGATTGAACCATGCGTAGAGGCATTTTTTAGGTTTTCTAGTGTGGCCTTCGGTTGACTGGGGGCTTGGTTCGGTCGACTGAAGTGCTGGGGTGTGTTTTGGTGGGGTTCTATAGTTGGGTTTTGGTTTCTGATTGACGTCCTATGGTATTCAATTGATTGATTTATGGGAATTAATCGATTCAAATATCTATGGATTCCTTTTGGCGTTTGGTTAATGGCGTTGTGGTTTCGGGGGTCGTGTGGTGGCCCCGGTTGTTTATGTGATGCCGTTCTCGGGTGTGACGTACATGGTTGGTTTAGGGTTTGTAGCACGGTTGTGTGAGTGCTGGTTATGTGCGCGACATGTGGGTTCGTGGTTTGGTTAAAGGTGGGGTTCTGGTGAGAATCGTCCTGTGGGAGGTTTAGGTGTTGGTTATCCCGGTGTGTGTGGACGGGTCCCGGTATGTGGACAGGTTGTTCGGGTAAATGGATGACGGGTGTGTGGCATGTGATGTCTTATCGGGTTATGTGGCGTCTTTATGTGGAACGTCGTGTTTATACGTGCTTTGTGCTTATAGAACTGTGGATAGTTTTATTTGGTACATGATAGTCGGATAAGTGGCCTTCTGTGGTCTTAAAGCGATTAGGGCTTCGGTTTGTAAATTCAAGTGATATGCTCAGTGTTATCCCGTAATTACAGTATTATCCTGTTGTATGTATTTGGTATTATCCTGTTAATTTTAGTTTTATCCTGTAAGATGCGGTGTTATCCCGTGGTGTGCGGTCTTATCCCGTGGTATGCGGTCTTATCCAGTGATTTACAATTTTATCCGGTGGTATAATCCGTGGTCGGCGGTTCCATCCCGTGGCTTTCAGTAAAGTATGCGATTTTATCCCGTGGTTTGGTTTGCGATTTTACCTTGTGGTTGGTTTACGATTTTATCCCATAATATACTATTTTATCTCGGAAATGTATGTTTATGTATGGGTCTTTATCTCAGTGTTAAGACTGTGGTTGCGGCGTGTGAGGGCCGATTGTATGTATCATGGATTGTATGTATTGCATTATGGGACGGATAGACCAGTTTTCAAATTATTTTTAAGAGTCATGTGAATCGCGATCTAAATATTATTTTCCAACTGTTTTTAAGGCTCCTATGAGTGAGTCAAAATTATGGTTTGTATCCTCGCTTTCCCATTTGTATGTGAAAACTGTTTTCAAGGCTTGAAAGAAAGTCTAAACTTGCACTTCGATTTCCTAGTATGTTTCGTTTATACTGCATGCTTGTCTAGTTTCTGCTGAGCCTTGACTCACGGTGTGGAATTTGCTTTTCTTCAGGTACCGGTCACGCTGGTTGATTTGGAGGTGCCGGAGAAGGTGGAAGAGTGTAGTCTTCCTTTTTGTTAGTTTTGTAACATATATGTTGTAACATGTTTCTCGGCATTAGAGCCTTGTAATGTATGTCGTTTGGCATTTATATATGATGCATGTATGGTTTACTTTCAGAGTGTATTCTCGGGTTGGGTGTATGTTTGATTGTCTATGGGTGTTTCATGAGGCACGGAGTTTGGGGCATGACATGTGGAGTTTGGGTCGAACCCACCGCTTGGTAGGTCCTCCCCTGTCCACATAAATGAGTACCCTCAAGGGGCACACCCCTTAGGCTCAATTTGGCTTATATAAGTCACTCACTTAAGTTTCTCCCAACCAATGTGGGATTGGAAACTTTTTTATACTTATTTGGACATTCACCATTTTCTCTCCCAACCAATGTGGGATTGGACTTTGTTACCATTATTTTGCCAACTTCAATGGCACACTTTTGGAGTCAATTTCTCATTCATCCATTAATGGTTTTGAATACCACAAAATCTATAATTACTCTAGTCATAGAGATAAGCAAATTAAAATTTAGAATCATAAAAAAAAGATTAATCCAACACAAAAATAATTAGCTTCAAAGTTAACTAAAAATCATGTTCTAATTTTATTCAAAACCCATTTATCCAACATAGTTTTGGTAAATAAAAATATATAAGACCATGTTTGGCTTAAAAGAGAAACATGGGTTGATAAAAAGACTTTTTGTTGTGTTATTGGGCATATTTTCAAGAATTAGGTTTTATGACTCAAATTTGGCTTAAAAATAAATTGGTTGGCGCAACTAGGGTTCGGGGATAAAAGTGTTAAGGTTGTATTGTCACACCCCTAAACTCAAACAACGAGAAGAAACAAGTGGGACTTATAAATAATCATAAGACCAGCATCTTTTAAAACCACAATCGCTTTTAATCAGAAAGGATTTTGATATACGGAATGAATATTTGAAAAGTAGACATTTGAGACTCTAATTTAAACATAAGAATATCCCAAAAATGGTTAGAAATAAAAGAGATACACCGATTTGAAAATGGAAGCAAAAATTAGAAAAATTAAAAAATGCCTCAGCAGACAGACCGCTCGAGCAGTCTAAGGACTGATTAATTGCTTAAATGCTGCTAGTAGCATTTTTAGCCTACTGCAAAAGAACTGTGACCATGTATTGATCGCTTGACTAGTCTAAGGACCGCTCGACCGGTCTGGCTCTTGTACACTTTTCTATTTCACAAATTTTGAAGCCTCACACACCCCAAACTTGTTTTTATGTAAAAGAAGTATACAAGGGCATTGGAAAAATATAAGATCTGATAAGCAAATAAATTCTCCACCCTAAGGCTTGATAAGAAAAGAAATTCATCACCCTTAAAATAATTTCACATTCACACATCCCAAAACCACAAAATTTAATTACATAAGGTTAAAAAACCTTCCTTTGAAAGTATATAACTATTACATTCATTCAAAACATATAAAATTCATAACCTTATGGCCTTGCAACCCAAATGTTCAAGATATAAGACAATTCAACATACAATTATATCTTCCAATTAATTCTCAAAACATAAACAAAGGCAAGGCCTTCCAAAAATAACCAAGACAATTCCAACGTATTTTTGGTTTCTTCAAAATATGTTCTCGTCATCAACACCTGAAAATGATTAATTCAAACAACCTGAGCCGAGACTCAATAGGATTTCACTAACCAATTTTTGTTCATAAACTAATCACAACCAAAATTTCGTAACCCAATCAACATCATATCTGTAACGACCCGGTTCAAATCCTAGTATTAGTAACGGTTAGCCCATGAGATCTTAGATCGCTAAAAGGTTAGAAAACTCTTGTTCGACCAGAAACCCTAATTCGATCCAAAAATCCTAAAAGACCTAACACTCAAGAGGCAAAATCCTAATACCTAGAGAAAAACCCCAACATCCTAAATTGAGTAATTATCATGGAATATTACATTAAAAATAAAAAATTCTCGTAAAAAGGATAAAATGATCATTTTGCCTTTAGTACACCAAAAAGTCATAAAAATTTAAAATTTGACACATGGACACTCAAAATTTAAAATTTAAATACAAATAAATAGTAAAAGGAAAAATAACAACAAAAATGACCAAACTACCCCAAAGTGACCGGCTCTACCTAGGAGTTTGTGCCAAAAAGTTACTTTTTGTATTTTAAGCTTAAATTGAAAAAAAAGATGTACAAATCAAGTATTATTATGATCCAAGATTATTTTAACAATTATTATTCATAATAATATAATATTCTAGGCCAACAAAAGCAAATAAACAATTATTAAGGTTCTTACAGACTTAAATAAGTCGAAAAATCACATCTTCTTAAACTACCTTAAAGTAGCTTATTTGCCTGCACTTAAATAATTAATTATTGTCAAGATTTTTATAAATTATAATAATAATAATAATAACACTAAAATAATTCATTTTAGTAAGTAAGAAGATCAAAAAAATACATCAAATCTATTTTAAAAATATTTTCTTGGACAGTATAGTGCCAAAATAACACCAAATAAGCAATTAAAGCAAAATTTGAGCCCATTAA
>JAULJZ010222186.1:0-17616 GCA_032270985.1 Heliamphora pulchella
TCAATTCTAAAATCTTTAACATCTTGAGTGCCTTCATAAGTAATTTTTAACTTCTCCCATATTTCTTTAGCACTTTTGCATGTCATTATGCAATTATATTCATTAGCATCTAAAACACAACATGAGGCATTCATAGTACTAGAGTTTATTTGAAATATCTTTCATATCATTTTCATTCATTTCTTTTTCCAATTTAGAAACTTCTTTACCTTTTACAATTTTAGTTGGAATGAAATTACCTTGGACGATCACTCTCCAAGCTCTCTAATCCATGATTTGAATAAAAATCATCATTCTTTGCTTCCAAAAGTCCAGAACTGCTTCAGATCTAATTTTCTTTTTGGCAGTCCAGTTTCAGTCGACTGCATGCTATGCATTAGTCGACTGAACTTATTAAAGTCCAGAATTTTTGACTTTCAATAAAGTTTTGATCACTTCTTATTTTGGAAAAAATATTTTTAGGATTCCTATGAGTTTCAAAAGATATATCTATGAGACATGTGAATTTACATAGATCCTAAAAATGATACAAATAAAATGAAAAAAACATTGCTTTCAATCCTTCAATTTGCTCCAAAACCTTGTAGCCAGAGTGTTTGGTTTGGAGTTTGCTTCATGGCTTCCACTTTGTATCTCTGATTGTGTTAATCATATATTTCCTGTAAATTCAATTGCACAATTAGATACTTAGGTTTGTTATCATCAAAACGGTCATTAAAACCTTGATAGGCCAAAGGGGGTGGATTGTAAAATCCTGGTATCCCACATTGCAAAGGGAGAGGGAGTTCTTGGGTTATAAAGGAAAAATCTTGAACCCTTATATTCAACGATACATTTTTTCAAGTAGTAGAAACCCTAGCAGAACTCCGCAGTTAAGCGTGCTTGGATAGAAGTAATGCAAGGATCGGTGATCCCCTGAAAAGAACAAAACCGTGAGGACTTTTGCCCAAAGCAGATGATATCATTGCCATGTGAAGGGTCGGGCTGTTACAGAATTGTGATATCCCGGTATCCCACATCGGAAAGGGAGAAGGAGCTCCTGAACTATAAAGAAAAAATCTTGGATCCTTACATTCAACGAAACTTTTTTCCAAGTGGTAGAAATCCTAGCAAAACTCCGCAGTTAAGCGTGCTTGGGCCGGAGCAATACAAAGATGGTGACCCCCTTGGAAGAATAAAACCATGAGGATTTTTGTCCAAAGCGGACAATATCGTTGCCATGTGAAGGGTTGGGTGTCACAAATGGTATCAGAGCCGACTCTTTCTACCTCCGAGTGTGAGCATCTGTCGTCTCGCGTGACATGTGGGCGGGTTACAAAGTGGGTGGGTCGATAAAGACTGGCAGACTACCGGAGCTGGTAGGCTACTGTACGGGGACGTGCAGCCCTAAAGGGGGTGAATTGTGATATCTTGGTATCCCACATCGGAAAGGAAGAGAGTTCTTGGACTATAAAAAAAAACTTTGGACCCTTACATTCAACGAGACCTTTTTCCATGTGGTAGAGACCCTAGCAGAATTTCGCAGTTAAGCGTGCTTGGGCGGAGCAATGTAAGGATGGGTAACCCCTTGGAAAGAACAAAATCGTGAGGAGTTTTGTCCAAAGCGGACAATATCGTTGCCATGTGAAGGGTCGGGATGTCAATCATCTTTTCTCGTTTCTTTCTCCAAAAACCCTAAGGCTATTTTATTTACGCTTTCACTTAACAAATTTATTGCCCCGTTTAGTATGAATGGGACAACAATTATGGAAAAAACAAGTACAACCAAGCACCTAAGGTAGAAAAGGAAATGAAGTACGATCGGGTTGAAGAACCTAAAGGGGAGTAAAACCATGTATAAGTTTGACTCGGAGTGCTATTAATGATGTAAACTGCAGTAAGGACACCTATATGCCAACAAAACTTAGATATTGTTAGTGTCTTTATTTTCTGTATCAAGGATAATTTTGTCATTGTGTAGTACACTATTTTAATATAAATAGATGTCAAGTAGATGAGACTGATTAAGTTCGTAAAATCTTAACTTCTTCCCCTTGTCTTTTCTCCTATTTCTCCTATTTCTCTCAAACCCTAAAAATTATTTTCTTTACACTTTAACTTGGAATTAGAGTTTCGATTCAATTCTAGAATTACGTGTATCGATTTGAAACGTACCGTGAGATAGAAACGGTGTGTTGACATCATCTACCGTACGATGACGTCAGTGTGACACTACAGGTAGTACGGACGTCGATGGTCGATGACTACATGGGTTGCTTCGTCTCAGGCTTCTGGTAATTGTGGAGATTTTTACTGAATTTTTTGACTTCGTTTGATGCCTTCTTTGGGCCCTTGAAGCGTCTCTATTTTTTTCGAAACCCGAGCATCTGATCTGCACCTCGCGCCATACTCTTTGGTTTTCAATTATCCAGATTTACTCTATAGGTGCTGAAAATACATGTTTGGTTCAGATTTATGCTTGATTTTGTGGTGTTTATCTCTTTTGGTTGTTTCTCGTCATTCTTCTCAGTCGGGAGCCTCTTTTTGGACGCAATTTTGGTTCGTGATTGCACTGGAGCCTTTCGCGATTGATCTGGTTTATTGGTTTTGGCTTGCTTTGTGGTAACTTTTGGTTCTTTTGGTTCGCGGGTTGCCTCTCTGTTTTGGGTTCGCAACTTGTTCTCTGGTCTTCCTAGTGTTCTTTCGCTTCACAATGGGTTCCGATTTTTTTTGATCTCGACTTTTTGTTCTTCACAAAGGTTTATAGTTGTTTTTGGGATGTGTTTGCTACTTAGTACTGTCTATTTTCTTTGGTTGTGTGCGCTTTGCATTGGGTTGAGTAGCCATAGCTGAAACAAAGGTCTTTGACCTCAAAGATGATGACTTGCCTCACTGTGTTACCTCTAAGCATTTGAATAGACCTAATTATTTGGCTGGGCCCATGCATTTAAGGTTCTTCTTAAAGGGAAGAGACGATTAAGCTATATTACTAACCTTCCCCCTGTAACCGGCAATTCTAAGCATTTAAATGGACCTAATTATTTGGCTTGGACCCATGCATTTAAAGTTCTTAAAGGGAAGAGATGGCTGAGCTATATTACTAACCTTTCCCTTGCAATCGGCGATTCTAAACTTGTTGATTGGAAAGGTATAGATTCAGTAGTTATGGGTTGGTTGTAGCATGGTTTGGAGCCCTATATTGCCACTACGGTCGACTTTTGTGATACGTCAAAAAAATTTGGGATTTTCTTGCTGACTCTTTCTCTACCCAAAATAATGTTTCTTGAGTATATGCGCTTTATGAGCAAATTTTTAACACTAAGCAATATGGTAAGCCGCTAGTTGAATATTATAGCAATCTGAAGAGTTTGTAGGATCAGCTATTGTAACATCGCCCTCTCACCATGGATTTAGTGCAGTAGAGACGCCATTGGGATGACTTTATGGCTGCTTCTCTTCTTTCTGGGTTAGACCCTAACTTGTAGGGGTTCAAAGTTCCGATTCTTGCCAATGATACGTTAACTACTGTTGCTAATGCATATTCTCAGCTCTTACGTTCATTATTGGGACACTCGTTTATTGTTTCACGTTCTCCTCTTCCTATTTAGAAGCTTCGGCTTTAGTTTTTAATGGTGGTAATCGTAGCAACAGTCTTAGTGGTTGTGGAGGTTGTTTTATTCAGGGTGGATCACGTGGAGGTGGTCGATTTGATAATCGTTGTAATCGAAAGTGTGATCATTGTTGTGACACTATTTATACAGAACCATTCTATTGGAAAAAGTATGGTAAACCTAGCTTTTCTCATCATGTCATTGAAGGGACTCTCTAGTGTTAGACATCTATCTCATCCAACAATCCGGACGCTCCATCTGGTTCTCATGATGCTCTCACCACTCAGCTTAGTGAATTGGTTCAAACATTACCCACTGCTTATCCTTCCACTTCTACTGCTTCTTTATCAAATTTAGGTTCTATTGCATGTGCTGTTGTTTCATCTCCCACCTGGGTCATAGAATCTGGTGCCTGTTCTCATATGTCTAGTAATTCCTCCTTTTCTAATTTAACTCGTACTCATCATCATATTATCTAAGCAGATGGTTCGTCTCGTCCAGTTAATAGGCGGGGTGTACTTCCTCCCACCTTGTCTCTTTTCTTATCTTTGAGTCTTTTAATTCTCGGCTTGCCCTTTAATTTGCTATCTGCTAGCCAATTAACTAAAACCTTAAATTGCTTTATAACCTTTTCTCCTTTTTCTTATATTTTTTAAGACCTCCAGACTTAGAAGATGATTGGTCTAGAGTATGAGAGAGATGACTTATACTACTTGGATACCGATCACCCGTCTCGTACCCCTACGTCTGCCTTTAGTGCTTATGTGCTTCTGTTTCTCTTCTTCAGTGACATCTTCGCCATAGTCACTTATCTTTGGCTAAATTGAAGTTAGCTATTCCATCTTTGCCTTCCATGTCTTGTTTATAATGTGAAGTGTGTCAGTTTGGCAAGTTTCACCGTAGTTCCTTGCCTCGTATTAGTCATAGTTGTGCATCTAAGTCTTTTGATGTAGTCCACACAAACATTTGGGGTCCTTCTTGAACTCCTACTCTTAATGGATATTCGTATTTTGTTATTTTTGTTTATGATTTTTCTTGTATGACTTAGCTTTTTCTAATGAAACATCGATCTGACTTACCTTATAATCTTACTAAGTTTTATAATAAAAATTTTACCCAATTTGGTCAGTGTATTAAAGTTTTTCGATCTGATAATGCCTTAGAATACATGCAGTCTGTTATTGCTTCTTTTTTTGTTAATCGCGGTATCATTCATCAGACTGGTTGTGCTCATACATCCTAGTAGAATGGTGTCGCTAAACGTAATCATCGTTATCTATTGGATGTTGCACGTACCTTACTTTTCCACGTGCATGTACCGAAATTTTTTTGGAGTGACGCTATTCTTACTAACTGTCATCTCAATAATCGTATGCCTTCTGTTGTCCTTCATCAGAAGTCTCCTCTTTCCCTCTTATACCCTGCGTCTTCTCCCTTCTCCCTTCTCCTTTCTCGAGTATTTGGATGTGTTGCCTTTGTTCATGTACTCGATCCCAACCTTTACGAACTTTCACCTCGGGCCAGTAAATGTGTTTTTCTCGGGTACTCTAGGACTCAAAAGCGGTATTAGTGCTATCATTCGGACTCTCGTTGCTACTTTGTTAATGCTAATGTTACCTTTTTTTAGTCTACTTCCTTTTTTTTTCTTTATCTGGCCAGAAGGTATCATATAACCTTCTTTCCTGTCGTGAGCGGGAGCTAGCGTCTCCGACTTTACCACTTCCTCTATCATTGTCCTCGCCTTGCCCCTTGCAAGTATAATAGCGCTCTTGCGATCGCCCATTGTTTCTTTTGGCCCGACACCACCATCTTCCCCATCGGAAGTTCCTGATTTATCTCTTTTCCCTCTTGTTGATGACTTACTCATTGTCTTACGTTGAGGTAAACATACTTATACTCAACACCATTACCTAGTAGTATGTTTTCTCTACTCATGTCTCTTATTGCTTTCTTTCCTTTGCTACTAACTTGTCTAGTGTTTCTCTTCCAACTTCTCATAAGCAGGTTATGCCTTTATCTGGTTAAAAGCAAGCTTTAGATGAAGAAATTAGTGCTCTTCATCAAAATCAAACTTAGAAGCTTACTTTTCTTCCTTCCGAAAAATAAACTGTTGGTTGTCATTAGGTATATGCCATCAAATATCTTCCTGATAGGTCTATCGAGCGTCTTAAGGCCCGCCTCGTGGCCAAAGGCTACACTCAACCATATGACCTTGATTATTTAGGGACCTTTTCACCTGTAGCTCACCTTAATTCTGTTCACATTCTTCTATCTTTTGCTGTTAGTCATTCTTGGCCTTTATATCAACTTATTAGAATACTTTTCTTCATGGTGATCTTCAGGAGAAAGTCTATGTGGCTTAGTCTCCTGGCTATGTTGTGCTTGGCAGTGAGAACCTTGTATGTCGCTTACGTAAATCTCTATATGGTCTAAAGCAATCTCCTCGTACCTGGTTTGATCCCTTCAATTCTGTTGTCCTTGAGTATTGCTTTTGACATTCCTCATCTGATCACTTGGTCTTTGTTCATCATTCTTCTGCTGTTACTATTGTGTTGATTGTTTATGTTGATGACATCGTTATTTCTGGTAATGATTCTGATGGTATCGCTGATTTGAAACGGCATTTGGCTCAATATTTTCATACTAAGGACTTAGGCATTCTTCGTTATTTTCTTAGGATTGAGATTACCTATTCTTCTTGCGGCATCTCTTTATCCTAACGCAGGTATGTACTTAATCTTCTTTTTGAGACTAGGTTTCTTGATGTTCGTCCGGTTTATACTCCTATGGATTCTACCGTTAAGCTTGATTATGAGTTTGGTGCTCTCTTTTTTTATGTTGGTCGCTATCGTCGCTTGGTTGATAAACTCATTTATTTTACGGTTACTTGTCCTGACATTACATATGTTGTTGGGGGTGGTTAGCTAATATATACATTCACCTCACCAGCCTCATTATGAATTTGTTTGTTGTATCTTGCGGTTTTGAAGCGTGCTCCTGGTCGTGGCTTGTTATATTGGCCCTCTTCTTCTTTGTCTATTGTTGGCTTCGGTGATGCGGATTGGGCTAGTAATCTTTCTAATTGGCGGTCGACATCGAGATATTATACTTTCATTGGTGGCAACCTTGTAACTTGGCATAGTAAAAATCACTCTGTGGTTGCCCATTCAAGTGCTGAAGCTAAATATCGTGTTACGGCACATACTGCCTCTATGATGTGGGTTCACTCTCTTTTATTTGATTTTGGTCTTACACCTCCAGCCACTATGCAAATGTTATGTGATAACTTGACAACGAATTTTATTGCAAATAATCCAGTCTTTCATGGGTGTGCTAAACATATCAAGGTTGATTATCATTTCATCCGGGATTTGTTGCTGCAAAAACATATTATCACTCCCTACATTCATTTGGCAGATTAGATTAGCAATATCTTCAACAAATTCTTAGCTCGTTCGTCATTTATTCACTTGTCTTCTAAGCTGGGCGTATTTGACATATATGCTCCAACTTGAAGGGAAATGTTAGAGTCTTTATTTTGTGTATTAAGGGTACTTTTGTCATTATGTCGTACAATATTTTAATATAAATAGATATCAAATAGAGGGGACTGATTAAATTCGTAAAACCCCAATTTCTTCTCTTTGTCTTATCTCTTCTCTCTCTTTCTTTCAAACAGTAAAAATTACTTTTTTTACACTTTAACTGATACATGCATGCTACAAAAAGGAGTCAACGAACAACAAACATAATATGCTGGTTTTTACATTCTGTGACATTATTCTGTTCAAAAGTATAAGGACAAGTGAGTTGTTGTAGGATACCTTTTTGATTGAGTGAACAACAGTATGAAACTATGTTTTGATCATCTGTAGAATATGAATAAATGAGGGTAATACAACAGATTTTCTTTTTAGTAGATATACCCATGTGCATCGAGGATGATCATTAATAAAAATCACATAATAACGATATCCAGAGAAAGCAGTAACCAGAGAGGGGTCCTCAGACATCAAAATGTATAACATCAGAAATACAAGACACACGGTGCATGCGAGAAATATAATTGTTGTATGTTAAGAAAGTTCAAATACCACACTAAAATTTATGATCCTTACAAGTTTCAATTAAGAAAGGAAATAACAAGCATTAATACTGAAAATTTGTGTGTCCTAAATAGCATACCGATTCAAAGTTTGAAGAGAAAAACATAGGATTTAGACTCGGGCAAGACAAAAGTCTAAAGACTCTAAGTAGACGGTGTGATAGTGGCGGCTCCCCAAAGTAGTATGACCCATCACCCTCATATTCGTTGTAACAAATCTTCTTCAAGCTTAGGTCTTAAAACAAACAATGAGTGGGTAAGAAAATAACAGCACATTGAAGATTTTTAACAAGACGACGAAAAAATAAGAGATTAAAGGAAAATTTAGGAACACGAAAAACAAAGGCAAGGATAGTATCTAAGAGATAGATACACTTCACCATTACGATGAATATGAGGTAGAGCCATCACAAAGGCAAACTATGTAATTAATAGAAATGATAGAGAAAGAAGACAATGGCACGTCATCAGTCATATGATCATTGGTTTCGGAATCCAGAAACCAAGTAGGTTGCTCAAACCAAACATGTAAAGCAATAAGAGTACTTGTGGCAAAAGTAGCAATGGGAGTCAAAGATATGCCCTAAGCCTGAGTAGTAAGGAATCCAAGCTACTCTTCAAGTTGACCAATCTAAGATTGGAGAAGACTTAAGTCAAATAGGGTGGGAGGTTCAAAACTTTCAATATTCTCAATAATAGCAGTAGCGTGAGAGGACTCAGAATCAGCGGTGCATTTCCTAGCAAAGCGTTGTTTCAATTTTGGGTGAAGTTTGAAATAGCAGGCTTTAGTGTGCCCAACTTCACCACAATAATAATATACAACTTTTTCAGTCGGGTTTTGAGACCCAAAACTAGCAGCAAGGACCATCTGATCAGTCATGGCTTGAGATTCAAAGATAGGCTGCGATTGAACTAGTCGATGTCGATGCTCCTCACCATAAATAGTAACAAAGGCCTCATGCAAGGAGGGCATGGATGAGGTGTTAAAATCTCAATACGAAGAGACTCGAATTTAGGTTTCAAACCCATCAAGAACTGATACATATGCTCACTAGTGAGCCGTTTGACCATTATAGAAATTGTCTTAGTTGGATAGTCACTAAAGGGCTCATTTTGGGCCATCTTTGCGTAGACTGCACATGTTTGCCTTGAGTTCTTGATCGAACACACGACCTTTAGATCTTCGGACCCTACATTCTTGATAGGTGCTCTCCCTTTGGGGTATTGTCATATTTGCTAATGCAGGTACAATGTACGTATGGAGGCTCTGATACCAAAAAAAGATCCGTATTTTCTGAATATTAGCTTACCTTAAATGAGGAGTAGCCATTCATTTATACTAACAAAGAGGATTACAAAAGGAAGGAAATATTACAAAAGGAGAGATACTAAAATCAAGGCAAAAAAATAGGCCAAAGATAAAGCCACAATTGAAGGGATCCTAATTTCCTAATCCCGCAATTCCTAATTTGTAACACTTCCAACAATCTTCTGAACCCCCTTTATCTCTCTATCATGGTTTTTATCTCTCTTCTTATTTCCCTAATATGTCCTCTCTTTGTTCTATTTCTTGTCATATGTTCCATCATTCTTGCTTATGGCTCTTCCATCTCTATCTCATGAAACAAACCTGAAAAACTGTGTTCTGAAAGTGTTGGGATAACTCTAGCCGTGAATTAAACCAAAATTGCAAATAAATTAAACACAATCCACACAAGGAGACACAAGATTTTTACATGGAAATCCTAACACGGATAAAAACTGAGGGATCATTCCAGGTAAATCAAGCACTTTCACTTTGAACAGTTACAAGAACCATCTTACAAACTTCGTTGAATCCACAACCAGACGACTTGAGTTGAACATGTCGAATTCACGTGCACTGTGTCTTCGCTTGATTACCACTTCAAATCTACGTTACCTTCCGCCTTGGAATCCACCAAACGATTTGATATTGAACCTTTGTTTCAGATTCTCTCTCCTGAGAAGCCATCAAGAATGCTCTCTAGGATTTGCTTTGTGGCCTCTTTACCTATAGAACTTGTCAAGTCACCTATATATGCACACTAGGGTTGCCTTCTTATAGAAATAAGGCCCTAATAGGTATAATAGGCAACATATTCCTATTTTGCGCAGGTCTAATTGACGTTGTTGCTTCCAAAATACATGAGCGCGAAACTAGAAATTAACTCACAATCACCTGCCCACTCGAGTGCTAGATCTGCTACGACTATATACTCTGCAGATATCTTGATCCAAACTTCATGTAGTTGAATCATTTTCTCAACAGAACACTCTCAAACTATTGTCTAAACCAATTACAACTCAAATAAATAAATAAAACTTGATAAAATTATCCAAGGGTTTGTCAAAACTATATAGAACACCTTGTGAAAACTACCTTGTATTTGATGAAATCGACATACCATTTTGCCTCTTATGTATTTGATGAAATCTTTGTGAAATCTGTGCTACATCAAAATGATTAGGACATTGAATTGATGACTAACTGAAATTAATTTTTTGGGTTCTACTGGGCAGTGGGCAGAAATAACTTAATAAATAAATAAGGATTTATGCTTTCCATTTTTGAATCTTCAGTCCCTCTGCGTTGATTACCTTCGCTTATTCTGATTGATTTTTGTAGTTAGTATAGGAAGACATATTATGGGTGGACCAATTCAGGTCTAAAACTCTGTAAGCCCATTTTTTCTGTTCAGATACTGCATTCTTGCCAGAACTTATCAACTGATGCATGTAGCTGTTTGAAATGGATAGGTGGTGAAAAAAGTACCAGTTCTGGCTGGAGTATGTGCAACGGATCCTTTTCGCCGAATGGATTACTTTCTGAAGCAGTTGGAGTCAATAGGATTTTATGGGGTGCAAAACTTTCCGACTGTTGGCCTCTTTGATGGTAATTTTAGACAAAACCTGGAAGAGACTGGAATGGGATACGGGTAAGTCTTAAAAGTCGCTTACTTTTTGCTAAAATGTATGTTTTTCCTTTAAATGACTAGACTAGATCTCCAGGTGTTCATTTCCTGTTTCGATGTTCAGGTTGGAGGTTGCTATGATAGGGAAAGCCCATAAAATGGGCCTATTAACAACCCCTTATGCTTTCAACCCAGATGAAGCTGTTGAAATGGCAAGTGCTGGTGCTGATGTCATAGTAGCCCACATGGGCCTGACAACTTCTGGGTCAATTGGTGCAAAAACATCACTCTCAATAGAGGGAAGTGTAGTTCATGTGCAGGCTATTGCAGATGCTGTACATAGGATCAACCCTGATGCTATTGTGCTCTGCCATGGAGGTACCATCTCAATACCATTTGTTATTTAGTGAGTTTTGGTGTTCCAAAAAGGATCAATCCCGATGCTATTTTGTTAGGCCGCGGATGTATCATCTTGCTATTTAGCAAGTTTTGGTAGTACAATCCTGAGTTTGAGATCTGCTGGCATCACATGTTTACATATATAATGGATCATTTATTATAGTTTGAGGACACTCTGGTTGATAATTCACTGCTTTATTCTCTATAAATGAGTATTCAATCTGAAGCAAGTTAGATTGGTTTGAATTTGCATAAGATAATTGCGATGTAGGTTTGGTGATGGACAATTTGACCATTCTACCATCATAGGTTCTTTAGTTTGAGTGCTGGCCTCTTACAGGAAGAATTGAACCAAACCTTATCAATTGCATTTCCACTTCTGTAAGAGGAAAATATCTACATCTCTGGGGCATGTTAATCGCTAGCTTCGAGAAAATGAACCTTCTGAATTGTCGTTGTTTAAACTATGTACATAGATGAGAGGCTTTCTGAACTGTTGCTTACTGGCTCGTGAATCAAACTTACAAGGTAGTTAAAAGGTCAAATGGACTAGTCAACTGAAAACAAAGGCTAGATAGATAATCATAAATTCTTGTTCCAAATATTCATGGAAGTTTGAAGGTTGAGTTCACTTTTACTAGTGTTTTTGATGGCTGGCAATACTAGTTTCATAAACCATAAAGTAAGATACTCAAGTTAAACCTTCATTGTTCTCTCAACCTTTTCTCCTTCCTTTTCTGTGATAGATTTACCATACAAGTTCTTTTGTGTAATATAAGCAGGCCCCATATCCGGTCCACAAGAGGCAGAATTTGTGCTGAAGAGAACCAACGGAGTCCATGGTTTCTATGGTGCATCGAGCATGGAGAGGCTGCCGGTTGAACAAGCTATAAAACTCACAGTCCAACAGTACAAGTCAATAGCTCTGAAGTGAGGAACAACATTCTTGGTGTTAAAATAAAGCAATGTCCTATCGGTACGTTCACTTCCCCTTCTATTTTCGCTTGTGTTCTAAAACTTATGAAGAAACTAAGATTTGGCAGGAATTTTGAGAAGGAATGTACAATGTGTATACTTCTTCTCAAGAAAGTTATTTGTTTATTGATTGATATATCAAGGTGTCTAGGCTAGCTTACGCGCACCTCGACTTGTCAAGAAGGTTATTGACCAACTTATATTTCATATGTACTGCACTCAAAGCCTTGAATCATACCTGTGTGAGTTGGCTAGAATGAACAATATTGTCGATTATATATGTTATTCCAATGCAAATTTATTAATTTGTTCCACGTAGAATGTTTATTTTCGATTATTTGTCTTGCATATCTTGCATCCCTCCCATATAAGTGCTTTGCCAGCATGTATGCTAGAGTTTGTAAGAATTGGTAGACATTGAATGCAAAAGCTGAATTGTACAGTTTGGTTTCCAACGGCTAACAATAAACCAAACTAAACTAAGCCTTTGTCCCAATCAATTAGGGTCGGCTACATAAATCTTTTTATGTCATTCTATTCTGTTGAGAATTATATCTTTAGTTAGTTTCACTAAGTTCATATATTTTTTTCCTAAGATGGCATTCTATGTCAATTTAAGTCTGTCTCTTCCTCTAGTGTTTTTATTATCCATAATCTTGTCGCTTTTCTTTAGTACTGCATTAACCGGTCTATGTTGTGTGTGTTCAAACTGCTTTAATCTATTTTTTCTCAACTTGTCCTTAATTCGTGCAATTCTTACCATTTTACGAATCTTTTCATTCTTAATTTTATCTTTTCTAGTCTTATCACACATTTACTTTATCATTCTCATTTCAGCAATACTTATTTATTTTTGTGATTTTTCTTAGCAGCCTAACATTATGCCCCATATAGAATTAGGGTTTAATAACTATCCTATGAAATTTTTATTTTAATGATAGGTATATGTCGATCACATATAACGCCAGAAGTTTTCCTCCCTTTGAGCCAACCAACTTTAATTCTATAAGTTACATCATTTACAATTTCTCCATCCTTGTTTATAATTGATCCTATATTATGAAAATATTCACTCTTAAGTATATTTTAGTTTTGAATATTTACTTTTTCACTATTAATACTCTTATTGCTATTAAAATTATACTTCACATATTCATTTGGGCTTCTCGGCCAGGAATCCATAAACACGACTTTATCCAACATTAGGTCCATAAACAAAAATCTTAACGCGCAAGATCCAATCCATTTAAAAAGCGTGATTTCTTCTAAAAATACCCACCAAATAGATAAATTTATCTGTTCTCAGCAAATAGATAAATTTATCTGTTTTGTATATCAAACAAATAAATTTATCTGCTTGATCTTTTTGATATGCAAACAGATAAATCAAACAAATAAATTTATCTATTTGCATATCAATACGGGTAATGTTTAAATATACAAATAGATAAATTTATCTGTTTTCATATCAACATAGATAATCAACACAAATAATGCGAACAGATAAATTTATCTGTTTGCATATCAAATAGATAATACAAACAGATAAATTTATTAGTTTGTATTCAAAATAAATTTATATATATATATATGAATTGTCAATTAAGGAGAATTCTTGCGATTTTAATGACGATCAGAAGCTTCTTCTCCACAAATTCAATCACAAGAGGATGTGTGAGAATGGCTTCATCATTAGGGTTTGGTTTTGGTTTTGATTTTAATTTGTATAGTTTTTGTAAGGATTTATAAGTGGCGATGACTGAAACTCTTGAATTTCGAGCAATCAATTCGCTTCTTTGGATTTAAACACAAACAATTTTTGAATCGACGAGGGGCTGATTCGAAGGTATTTTTTGTCCCAAAAAACTTACACGCTGCAATAGAGAACCTCTGGCTAAAAAAGTTTCATGAGGATGGACCTTACTTGTTAAAAAATAATATTAGATGAAAAACAGTAAATAGCCTATAAATTAGACTTCCCACCAATTTTTCAAATTCATTTTTGTGCCTACTTGAAACTTTTTTTACTCCAAAATTTTTCTCCACATTTCTAACTTAGCATTAATTCTACTCATAATCTTATCCACTAAGATAATATAATCAGCGAACAACATACACTATGAAATATTATCCTGAATATGTCTAGTTAGTTCATTCATAATTAAGGCAAAGAATCAAAGTTGATCCTTAGGGTAATTCTACTACAATTGGGAATTCACTTGTTTCTTCTACGGGTGATCTAATTGTCGTAGCGGCTCAGCATATATGTCTCTTATCACATTGGTGTCCCTTTTTTTATTTCCATTCTCTCCAACGTCCACCATATGATATCTTTAGGTACTCTATCATAGGTATTTACTAAATACTAGGTCTATAAAAATTATATAAAGATCTCTCTTTTTGTCTATATTTCTCTATTAATCTACTTAGCACGCAGATTCCTTCCATAGTTGATCTACTAGGCATAAAACCAAACTAAATCTCTGACACTGCTGTTTTAACTTTAGACGATGTTCAATCATTGTTTCTCATAACTTCATCATATAAATCAACTTAGTACTTCTATAGTTATTATAATTTTGTATATCTTCTTTATTTTTATATATAGGTACTAAAATACTTTTTCTCCACTCTTCAAGTATTTTCCTAATCATTATGATTTTATTAAATAACTTTGTTAAACAAGACACTCCTACTTTGTCTAGGCATTTCCAAACCTTCAAATGGATACCATCTGGTGCTAAAGTCTTACTTGATTTTATTTTGTTCATTGCAGTTTTGTCTTTAAACTTTCTTATTCAGCAATAGGTTAAGATTCCACTATCTAGTTCGTAGGATTATAATATCTCTCGCCTTATGTTGTCTCTTAATGTGAATATCTAGCATCATAAGTTTATGTTGTGGTGTTAAGCTCTCTCTAGGAATGACTTTGCAATTTTTACATATTAAGCGGTCAATGTTTCTAATAAGAAAATAATTTATTCGACTTTTATGAGACCCACTCTTAAAAGTTATTAAATGTTTCTCTTTTTTTTAAAAATTAATGGTTAAAAGAAGATTAAATGCTACTGCAAAATCTAGGATCCCTTATCCGGCCTTATTTCGATCACCAAATTCTAATGCCCCATGAGCCTTTTCGTATTCTTGTTTCTTGTTTCCTACGTGCTCATTAAAATTTACATCTATAATTATCTTATCTCTATTGGTATTTCTTGGACTATTTCATTCATTTGATCCCAAAATTATCCTTTAGTATGGTCATCTTATCCTACTTGAGGTGCGTGAGTACTAATCACATTAATTATGATTTCTTCAATCACACTAGTTTTTATAATTTGTTTCTGTTTTTATCTCACTCTAACCAAATTTGAATAAAAAATCTAAGACTTGTTTGTTATTCCATAATGTGGTGATTGGATTAGTAAAAAAAAAATGTGAAGCCCATCGAACCAGACTTTGTTTTTTCACACTAATAATCTTGCATTTGTTTCGTGAATTGGGACTAATAATTCGTTCAATACCCAATTACTAATATCTTATTCATCGTATTTGTTGAGAGTTATTTATGTAATCTTATAATATTTGATTTAATATAAATAGTTTGAGTAGCTAACCCTTAAGGTTAAGCTCTTTCATTCTTCCAATTTGTCACATTAACATGGTATCAGAGCTAAAATTCCTGAGATTTTTTTTTAAAAAAAAAAACTAACCCTAACCCTACAGTCGCCGATAACACCCTAACCCTAATCCTCCTTCCCGTCGCCAACAACACATTCGCCGCCGCCATCAGCCCCTACAGTCGCTGCTGCCGCCGTCGCCATCCACCACTGTCGCTGCCACCACCACCACTGCCGTCCACCACGGCCACCATCGTGTCTCATCGTGTCGCGACTCCTCGCAACTACGTCTAGACCACATCACGAGTCATTGCAACTCATCATCCGCTACAGTTGATTTCAATATTCTCATCCTATGAATTTGTTATGTGATAATCAAGTAGCAGTTCATATCGCATCCAATACAGTATTCCATGAAAGAACAAAACATATTGAAGTCGATTATTGCTTTATTCGAGAAAAGTTATTACAAAATGTGACTCATACCAGTTATGTGAAGTCAGTGGATCAGTTAGCAGATTTATTCACCAAATATTTGTGTGGTTCACGAGTGAAATATATTTATACCAAACTTGATACACATGATATATATGAACCAGCTTAAGGAGGAGTGTTGAGGATTATTTATGTAATTCTATAATATTTGGTTTAATATAAATAGTTAGAGGAGCTAACCCTTAAGGTTAAGTTCTCTCATTCTTCCAATATGTCACATTAACAGTATTATTATAATTACCTTCTATGTTATTAGTACCACGCTTCGGATTAAAAATTATCAGATTCTTAATCTCATTTTATCTAAACATGAACAAAAAATCTCACTGTATATATAATATTATTCATAATTTTCTGATATAAGAATGTTGGGTGTGTTTTTTGTATTCTGTGAACCCATATAATTAGGGTTTTATAATTATATGGCGACTATGGTTTTAAGGTTTTATAATTATGTAATTCAGGTTTCATAATTATATGGAGGCTATGGTTTTAAGGTTTTATAATTATATAATGGCTAGGGTTTTAAGGTTTTTGTCTATAAATATAAGGCTTATAATTCTAGTATATTTGTGGAAAGTAAATCATATTAGGTAGAGATGTAGGGAGAGACGAAAAAATACAAAGGGCATCAGAGTAACTTTTGAACGGGGAAACAAGATTTATTTCAAGGCTCGAGTTGTGGGTGTTGTCGGGTTTTGGGATATTTTTGGTCTCATGATTGTACATTTTACGGTTATAATGAATTATGTCTCTCAATCGTAGACGTAAGTAGATTGTGCTGAATCACGTAAATTTTTACGTGATTTTTTTCTTTGGTGTGTGCATAGGTGTGCTTCTGTTTACGTTCGAGGATTGATAATTTAAATCTCAACACGTGGTATCAAAGTCGATGGTTGACGCTTCAAAGCCGCAGTGAGAGATCGAAGCATAGATATATATTTTTTTTTATCTCAGTTTGTATAGATCAAAGAATATTTATTTGAGTTAATTGGGGATTAGTCCCATTTTAAGCAGATATAAGAGATTTAATCCTATAAGAGTATTTTTACTATTTTAGGTCCCATATTTTGACTTTAAATTTTATTCTAGATAGATTTACCCTTATATGTTTTAAGTGAACACATCAACGTAATTGGCTTATATCGAAGTAGCATGATTTTCGCGAAGCTTATTACATGATTTTGGGGAGATTTCGTTGAGCACCGACTTTGCCAGCAACGTAATGTTCGATCTTCGTCAAGTGAACACCAAGTAGTTGGCTGTGTCACGACCCATTTTCATATATGGCGTCCGTGACCGGCCAGTGAGTCAAAACCCACCAAAAACCTATTTTTTTCTTTAATTTCCATTCCTTATTTTGATATTTGCCAACTAAACTTTTTTTTTCCCATTTTTCTTTTTAAATGATCTCATTCAAGTTATATTCCAAATTTGAAAACCAAAGTAACTTATTCATTGAAAGAAATTATTTTCCAATAAACATTCCCAGTAAGTCATTT
>JAULJZ010222207.1:0-17614 GCA_032270985.1 Heliamphora pulchella
AATAAAAAAATAAAAAAAATAAAAAGTTTTCTTCTGTTTTCACTTAAGCAGCGGCCATAACAAGCTCTTTTCAGACCTAAACATAAACAAATCTTTGGATAATCTATCTCAAATTTTTGAAATGTAGTAGTCACTAAATGCTTGAGGGTTACATCAATGGCTCAAAAAATATAACATAGAGGACTGTTTAGATGTTATCCTGATATTCTAGTATTTGTCTCGTCTAATAAAGCAAGAAGACCAATCCCATAAAGTTACATACGAGTAAGAAGGTGTGTGCAAAGACACATATCCCATTGGTAATTTCTCTTGGTATATGCTCATTGTGGATATTCTCATCCCTTCAATTCATGTCAATGTCCTCACAAAGCCATGTTAATTTTTATGTATATGGATTGTAACAGACCTCTCCCCTATATTCCTGCAGATCAAACTGTCCATCATACTTTCTTTCTTGCTAACAGGTACACTTTATATGGTGTGTACTCCACATATCGCTTAAACCATCCATCCTGTACAGGAGAATGGATCACCTTTTCAATAGTCCATGCCTTGTATGCTAACTTAGGGTGCACATGGGCTAGTAAGGCAATATAGTATATGAAGTGTAGGTGGTCACGTATGTACTTTTAGCTTGGGAACCACTGAGCTTTGATGAAGTTTGCCCACGGTTCATTTAGTTTTTGAGGTTGGGAGTTGGGAAAGATCACATTTAGAGAAGCACTGCAAAGTTTATAAAACCTTGAGATCTCTACCAGTGTGAAGTGTAAACCGCCAAATGTTTCATTTACCTCCAAGCCTGGGGAATACCCACTATTATTAGGTTAGGCTGTCTCGTACAGAAAGCGATTTCACAAGTTCCTTGCTGCCAAAGCTTGGGAGCCCTTCAGTGTTTGATTTCTGGCTGGATAGGTTTGCTTTTTTACAGATCGTTACTTCCATAGTTTCCACACAAGTACGGTTTCTCCAGGTTCTGTTACTTTGGGGAGAGGGAGTTAATTGAGTTAGACATGCTTGTCTGTCAGTATTTGAGATGAAATGGCTTATTTTCACAAGGATCCAAGCCAAGTTACGATCCATGAGACTGAAATGCCACGTCTTCTCAGAGGATTCTGAGGATTGAGATTTATTTCAAAGATGTTTCGAAATAACTGTCACCATTAGTTATTTTGTTTTATGTCTACCACAGACATAAAAGGGAAGCAAATGGATGCAAATATTATGTTAGTTTAGCAGAGCATATCTGAGTGTGTCAATTTTAGCATCATACATGAAATATTGGAAATGCGTGCAAAGTGCTTTACAATTGGATCCAAGAGGTTTATATTACTAATAGGTAGGTGGTAGCATTTTAAAAGATCCTCAAACAATAGATGAATTAAACAGTGATAGACAAATAATATGTTACATTTCATTTTTCTCCAACGAATGTGCCCGAACTTTTGCTCCTTCGACTCCTTTCCTATCTGTTATCCATTTTTGTAATTTAAAAGTGCCAATGTGCTCTCTTCAAAGTTTTAGTGCTTTCAGATATGTTTTCCCATCTTTTGTGATTTAAAGTGCCAATTTCCGCTCTTACTGATGTATGTCCTCTTACTAAACGAAATGAAAATCAACAGCTGCACAATATGGATATCTCTATAGAGATTTAGTAGTTTATGTTTTACATTTCTGGTTCAGGTGATGATGTGGTAGCATATAGTCACGGAGAGAAATCTGCACAAACCTTGAGTTCGGCCGGATTTCAAAATCTAACATTCAAATCCTACAATGGGTATTTTATTGATTTTTGGCTCGAGCAACCTATACTGATTGATTGCATCAATATCTGAGCATTCAACGTGTATTTTTGTAATGCAGGCTCGGTCATTACACCATTCCTCAAGAGACCAATGAAGTTTGCCACTGGCTGACTGCGATGTTGGGGCTCGAGGGATAATCTTTTTTTTCCCCGGAATATGACGATGAAGAATAAAATCGTAAACTTGTCCAAAGGGAGTAGAAGGGCAGCTTAGTTTAGATGTTGGCATGGGGTATATGGTATACTTGCATTGTTCAATCCCTTGGTCTTCTCTTTCCTAAAATAAATTCTTCTATGGCTCACCCTGGTTTTCTGGGATCATTACCTGTTACTAGAAACACCATTTGTTTTTGTTTGTTTGGGATTGGATTGGATTGGATTGGATTGGTGTTTCTCTCATTATGGAAATATTTTTACGTGTTAGTTTTTTTTTTCCTTTAGTTATTTTCTCCTTTTAGGTTATGGTGTAATTGAGGACATCCTTGTCTGTAAGGTTGTTGAGCAATAAATGTGTTTTGAAGTGAATTTCTTAATTCTTCAGTTTCATTCTCTTTTCTTACCTTTTTCTTTTTCAATTCTCATAATTCACCATCATATATGGGAGGTGATGGTGTACCAAAAAAGAATGAGGGGGAGAAAGGGAACATACAAGGGCCTATAACCCTAAATTTCAAAAGCATTCAATATTATTGATTAAAATTAATAATTACGTTTTAATCTCTCGAAGCTGATGCATCAATTCTCTCTTATTGCTTTATTTGAACTGGCATAAGGAGGTTTATAGACAAACCTTAATATAAAGGATAGTAATTGAAAAACTTATTTTTAAGATTGATTTGTACTAATTGATATAACACAATCAATCACACTAACAAATAAACACAACTACACGTGGCACACGACAAATAAACACAACTACATGTGACACAATTTTTAACGTAGAAAATTCTAATTTGGATAAAAACAACGGGACTAATCCAAATTTAAGTAAATCTAGTACTAATAATGAGTTTTGGTTAAAAGAGTTTTTATAATACCAAATTAAATTCACAACTTACGGATGTAATCTACTTTTGCCGGATCCACGTTCACCAAATTGTATTTGATTGTCGATGAAATTCACCTCGAATTTGGAATTTTGGAAATCCACTCAAGATACATTAGGAATTGGTACAAAGGTTGTGAATTTGATGCTTGACAATCTTTATAGAGTCCCTGAATCTATTTAATCATCAAGCGGTAAGCAAATAAAATTCTAAAAAATATTGTTCTTCATAGCACTCAACTGCTGGAGGGAGAGAATCATCAAAAGTTGCAGTTGCACAAACCGTATCAACAATTTAAAGCAGTTTTGCAAAATAGATCGATTGATCGGTGATTGATCCATATCGATCTGTACATCAATCTGTTTTTTGATGCTTGAATAATTGTGATTGATCGATTTTTTCTCTGATCGATTTGTGATCAATCCGTATTAGTCTGTGATCAATTCATATCAATCTTCTATCAATTCGTCATGTAAAACTTACAGCATAAGTGTCCAAACTTCAAATCAGTTCAAAATTTTCTTCAATTCCATTCTCTTTTCCTAGCTTTTTCCATTTTTTCAGTCCTAATAATTCACTCTCATATATGTGAGGTGATGGTGTACCAAAGAAGAATAAGGGAAAAAAGGGAACACACAAGGGCTTATAACCATAAATTTCAAATCATTTAATATTATGGATCAAAATTGATGAATACATTTTAATACCTCAAAGTTGACACGTTTGTCTCTCTTATTGCTTTATTTGAACAGGCGTAAGGGGGTTTATAGACTAACCTTAATAAAGGAAAATAATATATAACTTAAATATTAATTAAGCCTACGTTTGATCTAAAAAAACCTAATAAATTTTCTAGAGTTTTTTTTTCTATCTTTTTTGGTTTACGTTTCTTACTTTTTCAGTTCTTTGTGATGAGAGCAATTAACAAGAAGATCTGCTTGGGATAAAGTTGAAAAAAATTTACTAAAAATAAAAAAAGTCTCAAAAACAAAAAATGACCTATTAAATTGACTTTTTCGTCTTATCTGATTTTTTTAAAAATTTTTGATCAAAAGTTATTATTTTTTTAATTCTTTATAATGAGAAAAATCTAGAATATACACTTATTTATACTAATACTAAAAAATTTTTATTAAAAATAAAAGAACTCATAAAAATAACTAAACAAAACGCAAGCTTAGTAACTCTTACTAAATTAAATTAACTACCAATATGACAACTACTAAACAAAAATTATTTATTTCAAGTACTTGGGCTTAATGAAAGATTTTTATCTTTAATAACGGCTCTATGACAAGCAAACGGCTGCGTAATCATGAGGTTTGTTTAATTAGCAATTAAACAAGAAAACGGCTGTGTTTGACTTATTATTTTTTTTTTGTAAGTTTTTTTTACTTTTAATGAATTTCTTTCACCATTAACCTAAATAAATATACTTTTTAGATTCTTCTCGTCACAAAAAAATAAATAAGTAAATTTCTTTGACCTAAAAAAAATTCATATAAAATGAAAAAAACCAACTTAGCGGACGTTTTGGCTTTTTGTGGCATTTTTTTTAATTTTAGTGAATCTTTTTTAACTTTGGCCTGAACGGCATATTTTTAAAATTTTTCTCAAGAACCGAAAAAATAAAAAATCAAAATCAAAATAAAAAAGTTCAAAAAAAAACACACAAAAAAACTCAAAAAAAAAAAAAGAAGCCACTAGGCTTTTTACACGGCTGAGTTGAGGCTCAGGAGTAGGGTCTGCTTTCCAGGTTTGGTTAAACACGGAGTTGGATGGCTACAAGCTCAGCAAAATAAAATAATGGGGGTGTTTGACAAAGCAAATGTTAGTAATTTTTAATTTTTTATAATTAATTTTAGTTATAAGTTTTTTTAAATACTTATAACGTTTGTTATAATTTATAATTATTTTTTTTAATTTCAACTATAAGTTATAATCTTTACTAAATACTCACAACTTTTGTTATAAATTATAATTTATAAGTTAGATTTATGTTTCTATGCATTTTAAAATGCTAGGTCATGTAAAAATCTTGATATATATGAATTTCCAAACATGTGAAAATCTTGATACATATGAATCTTGAAACATATTCAAAGGATTGGAGTGTGTTTAAGAGGAAGGGAGAAAAAAACAAATTTTAAAATAGACAATGTTGTGTCATCACACCACAAGCCAATTAGTTATCTGTCATGTTTTAATTTTAAGATAAATTAAGAATTAAATCGTTTTAAATTATATAAATAATTTAAGAATTAAAATTAAACTATGAGTACTGGATCGAACAAAATCAATAAAGAATTATTTAGTTCTGATTTGGAACCGCAGTTCTAAAACAAATGCTTATTCTCGATGTTTTATTTAAAAAGTTAAATATTTATTCGACTACTTTTTATATTCATTTTGTTTTTGTTAATATTATTTTAGCTCATCACCTGTTTTATACCATTACAAAAAGAAATTGTCGTATATATTTACTTTGCATTATATTTTATTTATTAATTATTTTCTTATCGGTTATTAATAGTCTTTGAATTAAGTAATATTATTGTTATGAAATATGTAAAAAAATTAAATTATAAAAGAAGAGAAACAAAGAAAAAGAAAATAGGTAAAAGAAAATAATTAGTACTTTTTTCTTTATATAAACAGAATATAACAAAATTAAGGAATAGCTCGGTTTCATACCATTCTCTAAAAGTTTAATCAATTAATCGAACCATAATGAACAATTTTAATTATGTAGAATTAGAGCCAAATCGTATACAAAAAAAAATAAAAAATTAAACCAAATTGTAAGATTTGGATCAATCCAAATTAGTTTACTTGCTCTATGAATTTTCTTGAACGCGCCTAATCAAACGCCATCATTAAATGATGAATTTAACTCATGAGCAAAATCATCTTTTGTTGCCCCACATGCAACATATGTGCAGGAGATGTGAGTCTAACTCATGCCATTGGAAACAATTTCAAGTATCCTCTATTCCTAAATTGCAATGTCTATCAATTTAAATTTGTCAACACTTAGTATGATTTTATTTCAAAATTTGTATTACCAAGACGCCAATCATATACAACATGTTGGAATTGAGAAATTTGAATATTTAGGGATAAGATCTTTGATCGTGGACATAGACATTGGAAAATGATATGTAGCTCATCTAGTTCGGCTGAAAATTATTAATAGTGTTGGGATGTGTGGAGCTTAATACGCATTTGAGCACATAACAACAGTGGACAATGTTAGCATAGCGCTAGTGGAGCGCTCGAGCTCTACCTTTCCAGAAGCGAGCACTAGCAAGGTGCTCGAGCACCAACTCTCTAGAACGGGCGCTAGCAGGGTGCTTAAATGCTAGATCGCCATGTGGATTCCAGATTATGGAGCTAGTAAGACGCTTGTCGAGTGCTCGAGTACTGTTGCACTGAACCTTTTCTAATCTAGACTATTTATATGTTTTTTGGTGTTCTTTTTCCAGAAGCAAGCACTAGCGGGACGCTTGAGCACCAACTCTCTAGAACGGGCGCTAGCGGGGTGCTTAAATACTAGATTGCCATGTGGATTCCAGATTATGTAGCTAGTAAAGCGCTCTCGAGTGCTCGAGCACTATTGCACTGAACCTTTTCTAATCTAGACTATTTATATGTTTTTTGGTGTTCTTTCTCATTAAGAGTTTCCAAAAAGTCCTAGCAATTTGCAGAGAATTATTATAACTTGTTTTTTGCCTCACATGGTGAAAAATCGCAATATCCATGGATGTAACCATAGTTAGGTAAACTACGTATAACTTGTGTCTCTTGTGTATGATTTTTCTCGTTTTGTTTTTTGTCTTTGTTCGCATTCGTTTACCTAATAGATCTTATCGGTGGTTTGTTCTTAACCCCAACAACTGGTATTAGATTCTAGGGTTTTGTTGAGTAAAAGTGATGGCAGCAGAATACGAGAAGGCCAAGATAGAAAATTATGGAAGATGTAGATTGAAAATTATTTGTACGAGAAGAATTTATATCTACCTTTCGAAGGAAAGGAACCAAAAGGCATGAAGGAGGAAGAACATGACTGCATAACAAGTGGGTTTATTGGGTCAAAGAAGAACATGACGGTAGCAAACAGTACTAAGGAACCGATTTTTTTGGTAAACCAAAAAGGGGTCACCTTTCAATTGATTACAAATGCTTGAAGTGGTTGTCTTTAGACAAGAGGGTTTATTTTTCTAGATAGTTTTTCTAATTTGTACTAGTCTTTGATCCCCATGTTTGAAATTTATTTGTACATCATATTTTTGTGAGTGAAACTGTTGATGATATTTAGAGAAAGAGGAGGCATGGCAGTTCATTGTTGGTTTTGGCAACTGGCAGTCTGGCATTGGTGACGTTTTAGCGCTGGATGTATCTGCTTGTCAATTGAAATGGAGAGTTAGTGACTGCCATCCAGGGTGCGTTTCTTGCTACAAGTGTCGTACTTTTCATTGTTGTCACCATTGTTTTTGATAAAATCTTTCTTCTCACGATTGACACGTCAAACTCCTTCCGGGAGTTTTTCTCAATTATCTTTTGAATTCCTTTTTTGAAGGCTTTGTTTGAAACCTTAACTAGACCATTTGCCTTGGCATAATAAGGTGTAGAGTTCATGAGAGTACTACAAGACTCAGCCACAAAAGTTCTTACTTGGCTACCATAAAAACCTATTCCATAGTCGACAATTATGGTTTGAGGTATCCCATACCTATGTATGATATCATGAATAAAGCTAATGGCATCATCGTCTATAGATTTCATTGGCTTGGCTTCTACCTATTTGGTAAAATAATTTGTTGTAGCAGTGTTGCTTCTAAGAAGGAGGGTGAATCTTTCCAGTTAGATCCAATGTCCAACCCCTAAATAGCCAAGATTTAACTATTCAATGTGAATCAATATCTGGATTTGCCTAAGGGGTCCAAATTTTTGATACGCGTGGCCTGCCTTTGTATATTTAACATAATCTTTAAAGATTGTTGGCCAATAATAATGATACCTTTGAAGTAACCACCTCAAATATGCTCATGGGCTTCAACCATAGCTTTTAGTGCTCTGTGTAGTCCTAAACATTCTAACAACAACCCATCTGCACCACTTTTGTACAAATGCCCTGAATACATAATGCAGTGTGTGGACCGAAACTTCGTAGTTTTATAAGCTACAGAAGTACGACCTATTAGACAGTTTATGATCGGATGTCACTAATCATCTACTTCTACGTTGGAGGTATTTGCTTCGAGTAAGATTTCTCTTTCTTTTAGAGAGTGAATCCTACTACAAAAAGCCTCATATTTTGCGGATCCTTGTTTTTTAATGAACTTATAAAGCCAGAAGAATATTGAGCTACATCATTGGCTTCCTTATTTATAAATCTAGGAATATAGGTCATTTTCGAATCTTGAAATTGTGAACATAAATGAACTGCAACTATATAATATGGCGCTAAATTGTTTCTCAAACACTTACAAGTTTCATTATAAGTTGGTTTATCATTAGTTGTGAGTCGCCAAATATTTCCATTTCTATAACCTTCAACCCCATGAGTATCTTTAATCCCATAATAATGGCTTCGTACTCAGCTTGCTTATTTGAACATTAGTCATGATCCACTTTAAACCCATGTTTAGTTTTCAGTCCATCAGGGGACTTAATCACAACACCAATTCGTCGTAAGCCGTTGGTTTTAGACCCATCAAATCCTAGTTTCCATGGTAAGACATGCACATGGTTGATCTCAACTAATTCAAGCTCTTCATTTTCACGAGTATGATAAACTAAAAAAATTGCTAATGATTGCCCCTCTATATCTTTTTGGGTGACATTCTAGGAAAAACTCTAGTAGAGCTAATATTTATTTTCCAATTTTTCCTTTAAGAAGAGATCGTGCTGACATGTTTGTGATCAAATTTGGTTGAGCAATAACAAGCACAACTTGTGGTAAAGGATAATATCTTAATTTCATTGTTCTGAAATACAAGGCTAGACACAACTTTCCCACTACTGTCATGATCTGCTAGGAACCTACTCAAATAGTACACAATATGTTCCTTGCCTTCAGCATTATATTGTGCCAACACCAATGGACTCTAGTGCTGATAATATGTACAAATTTAAAGATTAATCTTTCCTTGGAGGCATCAACACTAGGGTTTGGCTAAGTACTCCTTGATGGCTGGAAAACACAGCCTGATACTCTAGCTTCCTTTGAAGCTATCTTCCCCCTTCAATTTCAGTAAAGAAAAAAAAAACTTTAGTTTTACCAAAGGCAATAGAAATAGATATATGAAGAAAATTGACTTGCACTAAAAGATTTTGAAGTTCGTCCTTACAAGGAGGCTTTGCTTCGATTCTTCTCCACCTGGATGCCTTTCATGCGAACCAGATACCTAAGGAAATTTCCGGCCAAGACACCGAAAGAACACTTCAAATGATTCAATTTGAATTTGTAATGTCTTATCCTTTTGAAAAACTTTTGCAAATGCATAATATGATCACCAAGGGAGCTCGACTTCACTATAATATCATCAATATAACATTCTAAGAAATCTCCTACTTGATCATGGAAGATTGCATTCATCGTGCATTGGCATTTCATGCCATCTTCTTCAGTCCAAATGGCATCTTTGTCCATTCGAAGGTGCCAATATTCCTTAAACATATAATTTGTTTTATGTGCATTTTCTTCTACAATGCAAAATTGGTTATAACTAGAATCTCCATCCATCATGATCAACATCGCACGTCCTGCCTACTTGTAAACTGAAAGATCAATTGCGGGCATGGAGATTCATTTTTAGGAGTTTTTAGTATTTTAATTCCTAAAATGAATGCAAACTCGTAGTTTGCAACTCTTTTTTATTAGATGTGCTATATTTAGCCTAGTTATTTACCTGGCAGTTCTAATGAAATCTGCCCTCAATAGCCTAGTTATTTCTTCCTTCACTTTTGCAACCACTTTAGGATCCATCCTTCGAGGTCTCTGCTCGAAAGGCCTGAAATTGGATTTTATGGGTAACCTTTGCTCCACCAGATTTGTGTCCAATCCAAGCAATTCATCATAGTCCCATGTGAAGCAATTCCTTAAATTGCTCTAGGACCACAATAAGTCTGGCTCTATCTAAAGGACTGAGCTAAACACTAATAAAAGTAGGACTTAATTGGTTAGTGGTTCCCAAATTAATTTCCTCCAAAGGAGATTGGGAACCAATTTCTAGTTGTAACATTTCCACAAATCCCTTCGAAGTTTCTTAATTTTATCTTTGTACAGATCAATTCCTGCTTATCATATTTGAAGATGAAGTCGATCCATAAAATTTCTTCCTCTTGAATTTTATTTTCCATCTCTAGAGTTGTGTACTTATCTAAGGCCAAAGGCTGGCCTTGTGCGGTACATGTGGCTCATAGCCACTGGTCTACCAAGCCTGGATGATTCTTGAATCCATTATCCTCTCATTGGATCTTGATTTGAGCCTATATCAATTCTATTTCAATGCCGAAAACGACCGAATCTTGGGAAGATTCTACTAGTGCACTAATTCGTGTGTCTCCTTTCTTATACAACTGTGCATCATCGAAGTCAACGTGTGCACTAAAGGGTCAAGGGTCAAGGGTCAAGGGTCAGCTTTAATCTCCATGGTTTCACACTTGTATAAGTTACTTCTGTCCTTTAATACCATCCATGCTTAATGCACTGAAGATGGAATAAACTTGTGGTGTGAATCCAATCCCTACCTAGTAGGGCATTGTATTTGGTTGTAATATCCACGAAAAAGTAGTAGATGCTTCATAGGCCCTATAGACCTTGATTGCCAATATTCCTTTTGCAGCTTATCACATTCACTGGTATATCCAGATATGATAGTACTCAACTTAGCATACCTCTTGTTGATCTTCTTGTGGCTTAGGGGAAGCAAATTCACTATTGCCCTATTGTTTACCAACACTCGGTTGAGAAGAACACTATCTAGGTAAACCAACATGTATAGCTACTTGAATCGGGAGTGTTTAGCAAAGCTACTGTTAGTAGATTTTAACTTCTGCTATTGAATTTAGCTATAAGTTATTGCAAACACTCACAATTTCTGTTATAATCTATAACTATCAACAACCATCGTTTCCAGTAATCTTCTTTCGTAGGACGCTATTTCTCCTTCTAAAATTGCTTGTGATCCTTCTGAACTTTGATTGCCCTCTAGAAGGGCTTTTTCTAAGCCAGCTAAATAGTCATTTTCCCAGGCTTGGAACTCCCTTCTCACCTCTTCAAATAGACCATCTTCAAACCCACTTCTGTTAAACCTAGGGTTGGCTAACAGAGTGGCTCCTTTTATTATGAACTAATTTGTCAATGCTAAACTGGTCAACTAACATGTGGCTTCTTTCTCAAAAGCCAATGCCCAATGGTGTTCTACCATGGTTAGGATTGGTGGGATGGCCATTGTTGTGTAGAGGCCAATAACACCATGTTACCAGTTTTAAGATTTCTCATTTATGCTACTATATAGGTTGGAAACCAGTCCTGCTGAATGCCCAGTTCATTAGGAGCTTTGCTTGTACTGTAGTAGTTAGCCCTACAACCCAAGCACATGTGCTCCATGAATGCAGCCTTCAAAAGAGGTAGAGGGTCTCTAATATCATTCCATGCAATCGCTTGTCGTCCAGTGTTGTTTGCTTGGAGGATTTGGTGGGTGGAAATGGATATAATATCCAGTGGAGCCTATATAGAAGGTGTTTGGTGTGACACTATAGTTTGGATACAATATTCGAAGTAGTTCTAATGACTGGATTTGTAATACTTGGGTTGGGTGGGTATTCCATATCCCCTCCAGGTCAAAAGTCTATTTTGCCCATATTTTTGCATCTCCATATGATGAAGAGGGATCTGCCAGACTGTCCAACAATGGACAAAACTAGGTTTTCGTATTTGGCTTTTCATTTTTGCCTCATTCTTCAGCTTTTCCTTGTTTTCTCTCTCTAATCTCCCCTTTAAATGGTGTTGTTTTGTAAGCTTTGATTTTCAATTCGAGAGATGTCTCCTCTTTTCCACTTATATGCACTAGTTATCTATTTCTCCTTTGTTGGAGCAACAAACATTTAATAACACATGAACAATGCCTCGATAAATTGACTGGAAATTAGAGCCAAACAATGCCAGTAATGCCGACCCATTGAGGGTACAAATGCAAACTTACTATTTTAATCATCTATCTCCATATTAATACCAATCAATTTTTACAATAAACAAACATGATATAAATATATATTTAAGTATAACATATCCAATGTTATATTCATTCGTTTCATATCTACTTTTATATCCAACAGTATTTTATATTTATCAATTTATTTTTGGACAAACAAACTAGCCCCAAAATAAGCAAAACTCCTCATTTTCACAGCAATTATGAGCCTTCTTAGGATCTTGCCTCTTAATCTTATAAAATGCAGTGTGTTAGTCTACACTTAGAACTCCGAGCATAACAGGGCTCCTTGAGATAGTTGAACGAAATGTTCTGGTTCCTCAGCCTCCATCTCCACTATTTGGACCTTTGGGAAAGAGTCTTTATCAATCTCCATGACCTTCTCTGCCTTTTTAGGAAATTATAGTTCGCCTTTCTTAATTTGCTCCTATATACTTTCACGAAACACCACACATGCATTAGTAGAATAAGACCAGGAGTTAGTAAAATTTACAATAAACTTTTCCTTTCCTTTCCTCTAAGATTGGAATTTTAACTCCTTCATGCAATTTGATTATAATTGCTAACAAATATGTCATTGACCTTGGTGATATCAAAGGAATACGTCCTTTTAGTTTCTTTCTCATTAAATTGTTGGTTGATGAGAGTATCCGCTCTAATTAGGGCTTCGCATACATACAGTTCTTTCCCTACTATTTTGGTAGCTTCAATCTTCATATTGGGTTCTCAATAACAAGTCTTGAAGAAAGAATTATTTCTATCATGCTTTTTCTCTAGTAACAATTCAAGTCTCGTAACTTTGCATGCGAAACCAATCAAATCTCAAAATTACGATGACTCAAACTTCTTTGGAGTCTAAATTCTAAGCCATTTTGGGCTAACTTGACAAATACTAATTTTGGCAAGACAACCCTACATCTCTTTCTGGATGATTTAAATCAAGCAATAAATTGTGCTGCTATTTATTCGGGTTGTGGGCTTAATCTGGCTAGATCAACCATGAATATCTCAGGCTCAAATTGGTAAAACTGAGGATGGAATAATTCTTCCATTTGTTTTCAATTAGTTACTAAGTCAAAGTGTAAGGCTCGTGTACAATACAAATGTTGGCCCACACAAAGAACTGGGGAATAATCGTAATATAAAATCATGATTAGCGCATTCCCCACTTTAGCGAGTAAATCTTGCTACATGCTTAACTATAGACTAACTTCTATCTCCATAAAATAGGGTGAAATTTGGCACCTTGAATCTTCTTGGGAATTCGTACATTTTGTCCACTCATTCAGGATATAGCTTCATATATATTGGTGTTCTCACTCCTGAGTGATTGAACCACACACTTCATGGATTAGATCTATGGCATGAGCTAGTGGCACCATTTGTGGTGCTGCTCATTCCTCTCATTCGCCTCTTGCTAAAAGATTTCTTTAGGAATGCCCATTCCTTGCACATCAGTACTTGGCACTCTCTTCGTTACACCTTGTTTATGCCATCAATGACAATTAAGACAAGTTCCACCGGGCGTGCCAAAATATATATGTTTCAACTTTTAATTAAAATATGTAATAAGAGCATTCTAGCAAGGACAAAACAGTCCTTCAAAAAATAAAGTTAATTTCAATCAAACGATTGTGGTATGGTTCGTTTCTACCTTAATATAAAGTATGTTAACTTTTGCAAATAATGATTGATCTGGGCTTAACTTTTGCAAATAATGATTGATCTGGGCAGAAAAGAATTTGCAGAAAGAATAAAAAAAGAACAAGAAAGAGATAAAGAAGAAATCCTTTGTGGACAAATCAACAAAAATACATGAACTTAAGAACATATGAATGCAGGAATCTTCACAGCTCTTTGGCGATGGTAATTACACCACCTAGTACTACTCTTCGATCGCTACTGCTACTTACTACGGAAAAAGTGCAAACCATTCCTATGGAACATTAAAGTAAATAGAAATGCTAGATTAATGAATTCAGTGTCCATTTTTCTGAAGTTCCATATGCTATTATTTATAGAGCATTGGCAGCTAACAACAATTGGTCGTGAATGTTCTTTCCTACCGAAGTAGCTTTGAATTTGAATCTTAGTGCTAAACACTCACTCCCATGCTCTTTCCTTCTGCATTCGCACTTCTTTTTCACGCTCACCGCTCCACGTTTTTCATTATTCAACTTCCTCCACGTAGCAACTTCCTGTGCAACACTTCTTGCCATAATCTTCTGGTTTGTCATTTCATACTCTTATTCACATACTAATTTCAGATTAGTCTTTGGCATTGAGGTGTCGACTTAGCATGTGTTAACTTTCAATTAACTGTTATAATTAGTGTTAATAATACCGTCTCCAAACCCTAAAATTTGAGTCGAATAGCTCCTAATATTAAAGATTTCTTTTCAAGTTGCCTTGTTACCTTAAAAAATTAAAGATAAATTACACTAACATCTCCTGAAATTTCGGTCAAATACAGTTAAACCCACACATTTGGACAAATTACATTTTTCTCCCTTACGATTAAACGCCGTTAACAGAAAAGAATAAAAGAAAAAAATAACCCTATATGTTTCTCTGACCACTGATTTGACAGAAGGCCCAAGCATGAATTTTGAACTGTTCATCATCTTTCTCAACTGAACATTGATGCCATGTTTGGTTCAAAAAAACATTTTCTTAGATTTCTTTCAATTTGCATTCAAACGATGAAAATAAAATACCCTCAGAAAGGTATTGATACAAAGATTCCAAATATACAAATCTTATTCTCTTAAAACCAGCGGAGAAAAACAACAAAACCCGCAAAATTTTATTTATTTTTTATAACTATTGTTCTATTTTTCTCACAAATCATGTATTAGATTTTTCGAAAAACAAGCAAAGGCCACAACCACGGTTCTTCTTCATGGAGAACAATTGATTCAATGCATTCGAAAATATTCCAAAAGCAAGAACAGCTTTACTCGGTCGAATTCCGCGATTGATGATTCCGCCACGAATATCGAGCCCCCCAATCCGTATGAAATACTATGCTTTTTGTTATATACGTACATATACATGCATGTATATTTGTATTTAGAGAGAGGAAGGGAGAGGGAAGTGGTGGGGGTGGTGGATGGTCTCAGTGGTTTATGCCAGTGTAGTGGTTGAGAAGGGAGAGAGAATCAAGAGAGGAGAAAACGGGAGAAAGAGAAAACATAAGAGACACCGACAACTGGTGGTGGCCGATGATGTCAGAGATTGTGGCGACGTAGTGGTGGACTAGTGCTGTGGAGGTGAAAGTCGACGACAGTGGTCCCAACATGCCGTGATTCGCGCCCTTCTTTCCTTCCTTCTTCTGTTATACTCCTTAACAGAAGCTCATTTGCTTCACTGACTATTGCAAGCCGAGCTCTTTAACCATTCTATGTTTTAATGGAAGTCTAACTTTTTTCATAGCTACGTTGTGGAAATAGAAAGGTGCACTAAGCTGTGCATTATTTTTTATTTAATTTCTAAATATATTTTTATAATCAGATCCATTTATTATATAGAGTTCGTCGAATTTGTTGTTTATATAAAAATTTAAGTTGATCCGATACATGTAACTAAGTGATTGAATAACATTTGTTTAACAATTTTTTTTAAAATTATAATTTTTATTTATTTATTTATAAATCAATATTATGCAATCATTTAGTTACAAATATCGGATTACTTTAAATTTTCTATAAATAACAAACTCGACAAAATCTACGTAATGAACGAATTCAATTATAAAAATATATTAAAAAATTAAATAAAAAATAATGCAGAGCATGGACCTTTCCTTGCACCATTCATTAATATATTGGGTCAAATGTTTTCATGGCTTGCGCAGGGCAAATATGAAAAAAAATTTCATTCATAATTAATTTTATTGGTCAAACATTAGTTGACTAACGGTGTAGGTTGAAGCGTAATACAAAATTAAACACCAAGAGGTGACAATGTAATTATCCCAAACATGTAGAGTTGACTATATTTAACTCAAACTTCAGGGGAGGTTTGTGTAATTTACCCAAAAATTAAACAATGCCAAGATGAAAGAACCACACACACACACACACATCAGTATAGATTCAAAATCAGAGGCAACAATTAGTGCGAAGTCTCTCTTTCAATAACATAAAATATAACACTTTGAAACCCATAGACTCCACTATTACAAATATGTTTACAAATATTCATGCATGCTTAGATATACAGTGCACATTCTAAATGTAGAGCAATCAGTAAGCTGGGAATTCTGGGCCTTCCTGTAGAAATCTAGGTGCATTACCAAAATGAACTATAATGCTTCAATACATACATACATACATACATACATACATACATATAGTATATACATATACTATATGTATATACTATATACATACAACTCAACATAACTTTAATACCAATCACTTGGTATCAGCTGGCTAAAACTTCTAGCTGACTTAACTCCATCTGAGAACATGAAGAAGCACTGTATTATGCTAATTTCGGCATTGAACCGAGCTCTCCTGCACATAAAAGGCAAGGGTGTGCAACTTACAATAACCAGGTAACAGATTAACATCCACCGGGCAAAATATTAAAACAATCAAATCACATGAAAACTATAAAAATCAATCTTAATGAATATGGTTCAAAGGTTTGTTGTTTTGTTTATTCAAATGATACAATAAAATTTCATTAACTGGTACAGAGTTTTTGTTTTATTTTTATGTGAAATACTACAACTTGTAACAAATCTAGAAGAAAGCAAAGATGGCAACAATATTTGCCCAAGATAGTTGCACAAAGATCATAGAAAAGTTGTAGAAGTACAGGCTCTGTAAACCCCTATAGACTCTTCAACAACATGCAAATTACTTATTTTTTCCCCTATTCACTACGTGCGTGTTTCACTGGAACTGTTAGGACAGAACCCAGTTAGGCATTGCAAGTGATATCCAAATCAAGTAATCAAGGAATTGAATTGGGGTGGGGGGGGGTGTGGGGGGAGATGAGGAGTTAAATAAGGGAGAAAGAAAGCTAGAAAGAAAGAAGCAAAAGGATTGGGTTACATATGAAGGAATTGTAGTAAAGGGGAACTTTTCATCTCTGTGCATCAACGCTTTGAACACATCTTCGCTTGGGTTCCTAGTAAGTTCAATAAATAATGAGGATAATAAGTATAAGCATAAACAACCAAACAGGTAAAGAATTCCAAAACATGATATCAAGCAAATGTTCAACAGGCAAATCATTATATTCAAAAAATATGATTACCCACCTCCAATTGATTGTCATTTCTTGCTAAATACCATTTTGAGGGTTGTTTAGATTCTGAGGGGTGGTAATATGTCAAAGTGTAAGACTACAGTATTAAGCTTTGAGGAGTTTACAGATGATGATTACAAGAAACCCTCTAATTTTTATATAATGGATGCTATGCAGAACTACGTATTCTTTCATACAAGGTAGCGATCCATAGCTCAAGAGTGGTGTGATAAGATATATGACGGGGCTTATAAGGTGAATGCCAGTAAGATGAGCAAAAGTAG
>JAULJZ010222218.1:0-17614 GCA_032270985.1 Heliamphora pulchella
GTAAATAGGATTTGTTTCAGGACTCGAGTTGTGGGTGTCAGATTTTGGAGTGTTTTTGATCTCGGATTTGTATATTTTACAATTATAGTAGATTATCTCTCGCACCCGTAAACGTAGGCAGATTGTACCGAACCACATATATCATTGCGTATTTTTTTTTTGGTGTGTGTAATGATTTTTTACTTCCGTTCGCGTTCGAGAATTTGTGTTCAAATCCCAATACAGTTAATGTCTAAGTAAGAATATTGAAGATATGTGTTCAATTAATGTACGTATGTCATACGGTGTATATATTTGTGAGTTTAGATAATGGCCATACAATAAAGAGTCAACTATTCTTATTATACGTCTGTACGATCTTACATTAAGAAAGTATACAACATGAATAGGGTTGGTCCTAAAAGATTTGGGACCCAAAACGGCCAGTATATATAGTAATTTCATAAAACATCATTACAGAAGTTTCAATTAATTAAATTTTTGTCTTGTTGTTTCACAATTCAGTAATATTCAATTTACACAAATTATATTTTTTCGTACAAATCTTTTTAAAAAATAGCGAATAGAAAATTAGAAAAAAATTATCCAATAAAGACTAACATACAATAAACAATTATAATAAAATACAAATCATTGCATTTAATCATTCAACTATTTAAAAACAATCATAAATTGAAAGAATAATACAAATAATATATAAAATGTATAATAAAATCAGGGGCCTTAATTTTTGCTAAAAAACTGGGAATTCAAAGCCATTGTCTTGGTTGCTTTGCCCCAAGGCCGGCTACAAACATGAATGCATTAATTAGACTACACATCAATATGATAATGTAGTACTTTCTTACCTATAAAATAATTTCTTCTGCTCTAAGGACAATTACCCATGTAATGTGGTATGGTCAATTAATACTATTAAAGAAATTATTATTATTATAATATTTTTAATTGATGTATAATGAATCTTATTACAATGTATAACATTGTATAATTACTTCAAACATATTTAACCATGTAACTTCGATTAGTAATTTTATTTCGAATATAGATGATACAATTGTAATTCTTTGAAAGTAACGAGACAAAGCCCTATATATAAATCACAAATTTAATTATATACAAAGTATATAGTTATTTTACACAATCATATATATGCAATTTTAAGAATTTAACAATTATTTTATAAAATTGAATACATAGTTATTTTTTTATGTGGTTTCCTTCCTTGGTTACTGAGCCACATATATTAAAATTAATATTTTTGATACGATTGATAATGAGACTATTTTGAACCCATTTTAAAATATAAAAAATTGTCGAATATAACTATAGAATTCCACAAAGACAACATTATAAATGTATTAAAAATGATTTATAATTATTTATTAAGACATTTTATATAATTTGTGATGTAATGATAATAAATGATATATTAATTATTATCTAGTGTAAAAATTATTATTTTGTAAATAAATAAAATTTTAAGTTTTTGAGTAACTCCATTAATAAAAATTTCTCTGAGTAGTCACTGGTGTTTGTCGGCAAGGGACACTATTTTGTTGTGCCTTAATAGGTTGATTCTTGAATGTAATTTTATGATGAAATTTATTCGTTATTGTGAATTTGTTGAGTTTTTTTAATATGGGTTGCTGTGAAAGCCCAATTAGATTTGGTTGCTAATTTTTGCAACGGCCCATATCTGTGAGGCTCATGCCGGTCACAGCAAGCCCGAAGAAAGGCCCACAAATATGTCATACAAAAAAAAAATTGAAAAAGGCCAATGGGGTGTTTGGCTAAGCTTTTGGAGTTAGTTTTTAATTTTTTGCTATTAATTTTAGCAATAAATTATAATATTTTTTTAAATATCTTTAATTTCTACTATAAATTATAATTATATTTTTTTTCTATTTTATCTATAAACTAACATATTTACCAAATATTCACAATTTCTATTACAAACTGCACTCTATATAAGCTATTAATTTCAGCAATGCCAAACATTCCCAATATAATTGGTTTGACTAAAAAAAATAGATAAAAAGGTTAAAAAAACAATTAAAATACTAATTTTTAAAACATTATATTTAAATTATTATTCTATTTTAAAATACAATAATACATTTGTTAGACAACCTTTTTACTCTCAATGCCAATTATATAAAATTATTATAATTAAATACATAGAGTGGTAATATTGTCTAATTTGAACATAAAATAAAAAATAATTTTTATCGGATCAATTAATTTTAAAAAAAAACTAACTTAAAAACTAATTCATGATATAATTTAATTTAAATTTAATTTAATTTTTTAACTAAAAATTAAAAAATTAGAAAAATAACTAGATCACTGTTTGAAATGTCTAAAAAAAATTTTGACTTTTTAAAAAATCCAACTTTTTAAAAAGCCAAGCCCAAACAGGGCTAACCAGGCTGCCAATCAACCCTCGCATCATCTGCCGACTTGATTCGCGAGGAGATAGAAAGAGGGGGGCAGAATAAATCCCGCGCGTATTTTCTCCATTCTTCACGGCAGGAGACGGTGGACGAGAGGTAGATTCACCGACGGTCCGAGCGGTGCGATCGGAGATGGAGTTTGAAGTCGAGGAGAGTGAGCTTAAAGCCGCCGGAGCTCATCCCTTGCCAGACGGCCGGCGTGGACTCTGCATCCATGGTTGGGAGATCGAGTCTCGCAATCGACCTATTCTCAACTCTCGCAATCTCCAACAGTATTCTCTCTCTCTCTCTCTCTCTCTCTCTCTGTGTGCGCGCGCGCGTGCGTGTATGGATCTCTACGCTCATGTATGTGTACATGTGTGTGCATATATGCACGCAAAATACTTTTGATTTCGTTTTGTCTGAGCAGATTATGTCAATGAATTAGACATCGGTTGACTAGCATTTGCAGAGAAATAATTTCAGAATTTCTAATCGAAATATCGAAGATTACTCCTAGTTTCTTTCTCTTTGTGAAGTTGTTCGGTCTCTGAAGCATTATCTCCCGCCGAGGTAATAATTGAGGTGCTGTAGTGGTCTTTGGTTAATCGCATTCTAGAAAGCAAGTGGAAGAATTTGAGCTGATAATGATTGTGAGGAATGAGGCAATTGCGCAAATATTTAGAAGAACTATCTTTACTTAATACTTATGCATATTGGACAAACCGAACCAAGTGAAAAAACTGGCTAATTATTCCCAGCAAAAGAACTAATCTAGATCAGAATTCAGTCAATTGCGCCCATCCTAGTTTCCAAAGCTGTTTCGTGATGATCTCGTTAAAGCCACCTGTTTATGATAAGGGGTATTGCTTATTCAAATATCAAACAGTACTCCTAGTTTCTTTGTCTTTGTGAAGTTGTTCAGTCAAGCATTATCTCGTGTGGAGGTAATAATTGAGGTGCTGTAGCGACCTTTGGTTAATTGCATTCTAGAAAGAAAGTGAAGGATTTGAGCTGATAATGATCATGAGTAATGAGGCAATTGAGCAAATATTTAGAACTATCTTTATTTATGCACGCCAGACAAACAAGAAACAATGAAAAACAAACAAGAAACAATGAAAAAACTGCCTAATTATTCCCAGTAAAAAGAACTAATCTAGGTCAGAATTTAGTTAATTGTGCCCATCCCAGTTTTTAAAGCTGTTTCGTGATGATCTGGTTAAAGCCACCTGTTTTTGATTGATAAGGGGCATTGCTGCATGGGTTTGCAGAATATGGACAAAGTGGCAAAATTATGAAAGTTGTTATCTTGTGGAATTTAGAAAATTTATACATTGGAATATTCCATATTCTACCTATATTTTTTTCTTTAAATTCTTCCAAACACAACGCACACACATATACACACACACACACACACACAAAAAAAGAGTACCTCAACAGAACCAGAAAAAGATAATCCTGTATTTTCAGACTGAATAGTTGTACTGCATTTTGGTGGTAATGGTTATTATAATATGAAGGCACCACTTCAGGGTATGGCAGAATTAACTCGTCGTGAATAGACCTCTATTAGAGGTATCCTTAGTATTTCGCCTTAATTTTATGCTTCCAATGAATTTTCAGTTTTGCTAATTAGAAGCCCAATTGTTGACTGTTTTGGAAGCTAGGATAATGTCTTTGCTTTTCTTTTTCTTTTTTTCTTTCAACAACTATGATTTGTCTTTTGTTATAATTCCTTCTTCCTCTTCCTTTCTTGCTATTTGGCCCCTTCTACTTATTTATCATCGCGCTTTCCTTCTAACAGGATATGAAGAAAATTCGGGTTGATGCACATAGTTTGTTTAACCTACTTTTTCTAAATAATCTAGGGTAATAGATCAAGGAGTCGGTTCTAGGTCTTGGCAAATGAAATTTCTAATTGATGGATGCTTCGCAAAATTTTGAAGTTACTTCTAGAATGATTTGGATGTTTTTGGGATCGTTTTGGGAGTAGTTTGATGAAATGCGTATGATAAAATTCATGGTGTAAAAGAAAAAAAAAATGTTAAAAGGGTATGGTGATGTTGTCATTAAACTATTTTTTTTGATTCCACGATAATTCTGATGACATGGAACCTAGACATGGTAGTCAGTATACGTGGGACGTCGTTCAATAATTGCATTTGATTTCCATTAGTTTAACAATTTAAGCATAGATGACCTTTTTCATAGGACTTTTAATTTTCACAACTAATCTTTGTTATGCAGTCTTCATTTAGTACACAACTCCATTTTCTTGTCCATCTTTTTTTTAATTTTCATCTCTGTATCGAACTCATTTTCTGGAACTGTGAATGCATATGACCTTAGTTTGTTCACCAGTTGAATTCTATACTTGATGGTTTGCTTGCAGGTGGGAACATAAGCTTCAAACATCTCACTTACCAGAGATGGTTTTTGGGGACAGTTCTTTGGTTCTTAAGCATTTATATAGCGGTACTAAGATTCAATTTAATGCATTTGATGCTCTAACTGGCTGGAAGCAGGAAGCATTGCCACCAGTCGAAGTTCCTGCAGCTGCAAAATGGAAATTCAGAAGGTAGGATGGGAACTATTAGTTCTTTCTGTGTTAAAATCATGGCATTCGATTAAGCAAATTAATCAGGTGTAATGCATGAATTTTGGATATATATTGAACACTATATTGGATATCTATTGAACCCTACCTAATCCAACTCCTAAGGCAGAGAATTGAGCCCTGAAACTTTAGTTCCTTTGGATAAACCAATTCATGGAGATTGTCAGGACATTCATGAGGGATGTAATTTAATTTAGTGTCAGGAAGATGAGAAGTTACTGAAAAATTGCAAGTCTGAGGGTCCATTTTACTTCCTGTTAAGGATATTGGCTCATGAAGCTTCAGGCATGAGAAGGAAACATAGAAATGGTTAAAAGAACTAACTTGCGACATTAAGCCTATAGCCATTAGTGCCTAACCTTGTTAGGCTGACACAGTGAGGTAGGCATCCATTTTAGCATGCTTCATGGCAAAGAAGGCCATTTATATTGATTTGATGGTCTAGTTGTCCCTACAGAAGGTTTAATATGTGAAGTCAATTCACTATACTATGTTCGACGACCCACTTACAAGTTACAATGGGTACCACCTCCGCAATTGGTGGTTCACTTACCATATACTACGTGAGCATTGAGCATTTTTTCCCAAGCAATTTGGATTTGGACTTTGTAGAAAGAAGGAACATGTAATTTAAGTAGCTGTTTTTAGAGTCAACCTATGGATCTTCTACAACGAGAGAGTAAGAAGTTTTTGAACGTACCGTACTTTGTCAATGGCCTCTTTGATGGTTCTCTTGGAAAACTTCTTGTCCTTCAAATCTCTTGTAGGTTTTTTATTTCTTTGTTTACAGCATTCTTCTTTTGTTGTTGATAATCTCTGATTAGTTACGTGATAGTTTCTTAGTCTCTGCTGATTGTTGAAGGAACAGAATTCTCTCCTCTTCTTCTTCTTGCTTCCAACTATGTTAAGATTCCTTTTATATTTGCAATCCATTTTTGTCCTCAATTATCATTTGTCTCGAAAATTAATAACATTTTTTTTTGACAAGACAAATGCATACATAAAGCAGGGCAAGGTGGTCAGACCAGGAGTCTGGGTGCATGCGCATCACCTATTAACAAACTACAAAAAATAAAATATGACGTGCTTAAGGAGCTAAATTTTATTTTTGATGTGAGAATTATGAGATAAAATATGAGAATCTTAATGAAAATTCTTTTACATGCACTAAGTGTACGGATGTTCAATCCAATATGGAGATACTAGTTAATGACATTCAGAAGTTGTAAAAGATGGGATGAAATCTGAAAGAGAGATCTGATATCTTGTGCATTTAATAAAGACCTGAACGGAAACACTCTGTTTGTCATTCTCATAGAAGTGGATGGAGACTTTATATGCAGGCATGTTGGATTTGTATCAACATGGCTCTAGTGAAATGTTACTCATCATTTTTGAGACCATCACATCAGGAGACTAGTATCTGTTCTAAGCGCACACATGCGTTTATATATCCTAGCTGCACAAGATACAATGTATTGATCCTACACCCATCAGCATTTGATATTCTTAGTGCAGGTAGAACTGTTCATGTTCGCAAAGTTGGCTGAGAAAAGGAAATGCATGAAACAAAAGGCTGTTCCTCCTGATGAGACAATAAACCTTGTGGTGTTGTGTGTTATTGTCACTAAATAGAATCTGTGTATTCATTCAGTTGGGTTTCTTTATTCTCAAAAGGTTTAGGGAGATGAGTGATGCTGAATTTTCAAAAATGGTGGTCAGCGATGTGACAACCACTTATTAGTTATCAGTGTCTTGCTTGAAAAAAAACCCAACTCATGCACTAATGCATTTTGATGCGATGTCTCGGGAAAAAAAATACAATTAATTAAATAAGATAAATAATAATAATTATGATAATAATGTCATTAATGAGATATCGGTTACAACCGTTATAATTAAAAACGATAATTATGATGCTCATTAAAATAATAATAATAATAAGATAAATGTATTGATAAAAGTTCGGAAGGTCCCGACTCGAGGGACAGTAAAGATACCGAAAGATCCCTACTCGGGGGGACATAAAAATAAAACCGAAATGTTCCTACTCTGGGGGGACGAGAAAAGAATACCAAAGGTCCTTACTACTCGGGAGGACAGGAAAATAACACCGAAAGGTCCCTACTCTGGGGGGACGGGAAAAGAATACCAAAGGTCCCTACTCAGGAAAACAGGACAACAATACCGAAAGGTTTCGACTCGGGGGCAGAAAAATACAGAGGATTGGATGGAATGAGGATGGAAAACAGTTTGATATTTGGTACAAAGTCAAAAGATTCTAATAATACATATAAAGTTAAACTTGGATAATTCATGGCAAACTAGAAATCTTGATATCTTTGAATTCACACTAGCGTGGCTAATAGATGTTAACATTTTTCAGGTGACGCATGATTACTTTGTTTATATTTTCATTTATTCTGTGTAATTCTGGTGATTTGCTTCTCTATATTCAGTATATGGTTCTGTATTTAGCACTTGGATATATGTTGTAATAATGTGAATGTTATTTCACTATTAGTAAGCTCTGGGATTTTCTTTTGAAATGAGATTCTATGAAAGTTTAATTAACTTGTCTTCTATTTTCAAAAAAAAAAAAAACAAAGTTTTGTCAGCAATTTACAAAATGAAGTGGAAGTTGAAGAAAATAGAGGCATTTCGTGAGTTTTGACTCATTGGCCGGTCACGGACACCATATTTAAAAATAGGTCGTGACATATGAAGTCTGAGTGCTTGTGTTCAGTGGATTATTTAGGCAAAAGTGGTCCATACGAAACATTGAATTTCTTAAGTGGTGCTAAAAAGTGCTTTCTTAATCTGGATATTTCCCCTTGTTACTGGACAGTAATATCGACTCTGCATGTCCTAGAGATATAAACCCACGAGGAGGACAGTTTGGTAGGCGGATGATTAAAATGTATATTCACATTTTATACACAAATTAGGGCTTCGAGTAGTTGGAATTTCAGTTTTGTTGAACTGATTTGGTGGAAGTGATAAAAATATGCATTTACAGATGTACATGTTATCATATCGCTCAAGAGATAGGGATGTGATGAATAATATGACAATTAAATAAAAATTAAAAATTGAATCCAGATTGTAAAGATAGATGGAAGAAATGTCAGAGACATTCATTTTGGAATACTGTATATGGAGTAACCAACTCTAGTCCGTAATTGTAGAAGCATCATATTTGAGTTCGGCAATCTTCTTTGAATGAATATTGACGTCAAAAGTCCAACTCACAAAACATAAGGATGTTCAAGAGACTTTTATAGTCAACTTGCTGAGTTCCTTCATGTAAATACAAATGTGCTACCCAAAAATTTCAAATTGGCCTTTTGAGATGTCAACCCATGGTACTGCTCATTTCAGTGGTCTGAGATTTGCTACACCAATTGCACAAGCATGAAACAGAACTATCTTGGACATTTAACAGATCCTCTATTATAGATATCCTGGAAGAAGGCTGGAATAATGAAGCATGTTTGATATATTATTTTAGTTCTTCTGAATGGATCAAGCTCTTGGTAAGGGTACACACTTGAGATTGTGAATAGAATCCTAGCCATTGAGATGCCAAGAGACCACCTGTGTCAAAGGTGATGTAGCAAAGCCTCCAAGATGTCGGAGGAAAAGTTTGCTTGGAGACAAGGTGGAAGAGGCTTATTATATAGAGGGAGGATTAGACCATTATGGCCTGCTCACCTACGTGTGGAGAGACACGTGATAATTTAACAGGTGACTAGCTCTGTGTGGTTTGAAATCCAGTTAGTTGAGCGACCTCGACTAGTAGTGGCATTGATATCCATTACAGAGGTAGTGCTGTTGTGTGGAGAACTGGAGATGTCCTTACATATGAAGAGATACAGTGCACGTATCACACGTCTCTGTTATGGTCACAAGTTTTTTCGATTGTGGATGGGGACGAGCATCTTGATGAACACTCTAGTCACTGACTTGTATTCCCCAAATATTCTTATGCACCAACTACAACACCAACCACGAGAAGGTTCCTAGGCCCTACTCTTAGCCAATGCTGGCTTGAAAGCTAGAATATCATTGAGGCACCAGAGAGGCACGCTGGGATGGAGGATGGCTTTGTCAAGATGAGCTCATCAATGTGTCATCACAAGCCAGAGAAATGACATGCTTTAGTGGAGATTCACTTGACTAAGCCAAGGAGTGTGTGAAGTGTGTCAGGTGCCATCTTTGAGTGCCTAGGCTCAATACCATGGCATTGTGTACATTATCCTTGGTTGGCATGGCTCCACCCGAAGAGGACTCATGGCACGTCGATATTTCTTATAGATCCATGTGTCACCTCAAGAGGTTGACATGTGGGTTCCATGTTCACATAGGTAATGACTTGGTAATATGCCAACCATTGATTTGTTACAAAGAATTCCATCGCTTTCATGGCTCTGTTTCAGACCTTATACATGAGAAATTGCTCAATCAAGGAAACCCTCCGTCCACCCTTCTCTTTATTTTCTCGCTGTCCTACTCTTTTGCCTTTGATCTTCCTTGTAGCCTGCTGATATTGGGGCTTGCATAATACATGAGGGCACCAAGGCCCTTCTATCCTGAATGCTTCGAAATGCTTCTCATTAGTGGTCGTAGTCTAGATCTTTGACATGAGGCACATCAATTTGCACATTCCATCCTGAGACAAGGGCTGGGCCGTAAAAGATACATAACGAGAAATTATGTAGTCCTAAGATACTTTGTTACAAGGTGCCTTTTTCCTAGCGGTTACATTCACAGTCTACTCTAGTGGGAGGAAGTGAGAGACAATGTATTTACTAATGTTGATCTCTTTGCAAATGGGATCTCAACTCTTGAATTTGTAATTTCCAATGTCATACTATTTGAATTGATGTAATGTGTGGTAAACTGAGAGAGTAAACTAACCTTCTTCACCCTCTCTCTCTCTCTCTCTCTCTCTCTCTCTGTGTGTGTGTGTCTGTGTGTGTGTTTCTTGCATTTGATCTTCCTTGTGTCTACTGGTATTGAGAACTTGCATGCCTCATGGGGACACCAAGGCCCTTCTATCCTGGATGATTCGTAATACTCATTAGTTGTACTAATCAAGGTCTCCGACATGAGTTGTATGAATTTGCACATTCCGTCTTGACAATGCATTTACTAATGTTGATCTCTTTGCACATTGTATATGAACTGTTGATCTTTTAGCTTCCACTGTTATAATGCTTGAATTGATGTTACAATGTGTCGTCACTAAGAGAGAAATTTTTTCTTTTATTCCTTTCCCCCGTCCGCAGGAAAAATGCTTTTTCTGACTCCCATTCCTTTTGTACATATGTAGCAAACCCTTCCAGCAGGTGATACTGGATTATGACTATACCTTCACAACACCTTATTGTGGAAGTGAACTGATTGAGATGAATTCAGAGGTGTGTGCTCTCTCTGTGAAAATGTCGTTCCATTCTGAGTGATTTTTATATATTTCATTTTTCTGTGGGATCTGATGACTATGAGTCATTGTGTGCCTACCTTCTCTCGTGTGAGTCAGGTTCCCTTGTGCAAGTCATTTACCTTTGAGTAATATGATCTGTCAAAGGGTGCTAATTATGCTTCTGAATGTGGCCTGTTATGTTGGCGCTTTAAGCCTTTAATTCTAACCACTAATACTAGTCTTGCTGTTATTTAAATGATCAGCTTGAAAGAGGAGCAACCTCTGATGAGGGCAACTGTGGCCTTTATTGGGAGGACTGCAACGAGAAAATAGATGTGGCTGCACTGGCATCAAAAGAGCCTATTCTCTTCTATGATGAGGTTGGTAACACAGGATATAATGGTGTCTTTCTGTTTGTCTCTTTCCTTACCTGTTATGTGTTTTTCTGTCATGATCAAAGTTATAGTATACCTTAACAGGTAATCTTGTATGAAGATGAATTGGCGGATAATGGTGTTTCACTTTTAACTGTAAAAGTGGTAAAATTCTGCTTCTCTCATCTCTATGTAGCTATAATGGATAGAATCAGCTCCCTTCACTATGTTATTGATGACCGCGGACTGAGAACATTTGTGATTTTGTAGAGGGTTATGCCAAGTTCTTGGTTTCTTCTCTTGCGTTTCTGGGTGAGTTCAGCTTTTATTCTTCACTAACTTCTGACATAAAGCTTTGTAGGCAACAGGTCATTCGTTCCTTTTCTTTCTAAATTCTGGAATCCTGTTGCCTAACACAGGAGAATGTCTGAACATCTAAAATTCATGGATTTTTTAGAACTGAAAGAGAATTGATGCTTTTCTTATTGCAGCTTAGGGTTGATGGAGCACTTATGAGATTAAGAGACACACGTATGTATTGTGTTTTTGCAAAGAGTACAACCCCTTTTATTCTTCGAGAAACCTGTTGGAGAGAAGCCACATTTCAAGCTTTGTCTGTGGTGAGTTCATAATCTGTTTCTCATACACGCGTGTGTGCATGCCTGCGTGGGCAAAGGCCTTATGTTCTCTGTATAATTCTGATAGTAATGTCTTTCTTGTCACCACCTTAGATAGTTATGCAAAGTCCTTGAGTTCTCTTATGTTTGTCTAATTATGTAGGCTTGTATTAACTACTCGTTTTCGTAGCTTTGAACTTCTAGCCGATATAAGCATTCAGCGTCAGGACACTTTATACTATCTTGTTTGAAATTGCTCTACATGTATTTTTTTCTTCAAAAACATTTCTGTCACTTATTGATGGATGATAATGCAGGTTTGCTTTCTTTATCTTTCAAATTCCAACTTTTATTTGCTTACATGGATTGGCTATTATTACTGAATGATGCAGAAAGGATATTCTTCTGATGCTGCGGCATATAATGATCCAAGCATCATCAGCCAGAGGCTTCCCATCATCATGCACAAGACCCAAAAGCTTAAATTCCCTGGTAACCTATGAGTTTGTAGTCAATCCTTCAAATTATTATGAAAGCTTACTGTATATCGTGAACAAGACAAATCGTTCCTCTGTAGCAGTTATAATCTCCTTTCTGGTAGACGCTATCCTTATGTGCATTCTGATGTTCATCTTCCATCTTTGATTGGTGAATTATTCTATTAAATAACATTTTGATGGAATTGAAGAACAATTGTACTGCCTAAATACAAATTTAGTAAATATGTCTAGTAGGCATGTTTGTGGGACTGTGGCAAGAATGAAGCATGAAAAGCAACAGTGAGGGATGGGAGCCTTGAAGATTTATCAAGCAGGGAAGTGGGTTGTGAGTCTTGTCACGTGTGAGTAGAGTGCAATAGAGAAGCAAAATGAGAAAATCTGAGCAGGCAGATTGGCAATGATTTTAAGAAATATCTGGGAGATAGGAGAGGACCTAGGAACTTGAAAGAATTTTGAGTTTGGATTTTGGAGAATTAAAACATGCTGTATAATTTACCTTAAGATTTCATAATATCATATAAAAGATAAATGGGCCAGGAACATCACACTCTTTATTCTTATGACCCTCCATAACTTGTTGCATAACTTATTGCAGGGGATCATAGTTGTCAAATTGTGAATCGAATCCTGAATCAAAATTTTGATTTTGTAGATCGTGAATCGAATCGAGAATCGTAAGATTTAGTATAAACTATAAGTACAATGTTAAACACCTAAATAACATTAATATTGACATAAATTATAAAATAAGAGCATAATTACATAATTTAATTGAGAATATATTTACCTTCATAACAAGATATTTTCACTCAAATCTAATCACAATAAGATTTTTTAAAGAAATTATTGTATATTCTTTTTTGAAATTCATAAAATAGACCAAAAAATTTCAAGATGAGTAAAATAAAAGAAGTGAGAGTGAAAACTCTTTAGATTAAACATAATATACTTTCAAATGCGTTTTGTGTGCTTAAAAGGGCGGCCCAGTGTACGAAACTCTCGCGTATGATGGATCCAAAGAGAGGAGCGGATCGCGATGGGTCTATAGTACGCAGTCTTACCTTGCATTCACAAAAAACTTTCCACGTCTCAAACCCGTGACCTCCAGGTCACACAGCAACAATTTTACTGTTACGCTAAAGCTCCTCCTTTTTAGCGCTTTCAATAATTTTCTATTATTATTTGGTAAACAATCATAGTTGTGTGACAATTCTACCGTTTCAAATATGTCTTGTGTGCTTATTGCATAAAAATAATATTGTATAATCATTGAGTCTAGCTGATTCAACCCATATTAAACTATAATTGTTTTCCAAAATAATAATAGAAAATTATTGAAAGTGCTATTATCATCTTTCAAATCTTTACAAAATATTTTTTAAACATTTTTTATATAAATTGAACCTGTCTTATTCATATTGTATTATCTAATCACCAAATGAACAACAAATTATGCATTATTATATTTTATATTTACAATAAATGCACCAAATTGTATTAAAATAGAAGTTATAGATTGGTTGGATATGATAATTTTAAGAATCACATGAATAGTAAATAGTAAATCGACTCGTGAATCGAACCGTGAATCGTAAGATTCATCACGATTCTATCACAAAATAGATTTACTCATAGATTTGTATCGATTTATGCATGAATCGTGAATCGAATCATGAACTAAATCGTAAATCGTAAAATTCTAGTAACTATGCAGGGGACACATCTCACAGAACACTTAGCGGGATTTCATTCTCCTTTAATGACCTTTGATCTCACCAAATTTCAGGTCAATCAGAAATCAATAGCTAATTAATCTGTATAGCTCTCCTGGATACTTTCTACATAATGCTATGCATTTTTGTATAGCTATTAAAAGCCTAAAAGGGCCGAGTGTTTTCTTCTTTTTTTAGTTGTTCTCCTTTTGCTTTGGTTTTATGCACTAATATGTTTGGTTTCGTGCACCCTAAAGTAGGTATGGGAAGTAAAATGGAGAACATAAAGAAAAGTATTCAGCATGATCCTCAAACCAAAAACAAAAAACAAAAAAAGGACACCCAAGTCATAGTTTTTCACGCCTCTTGGCGGACTAACGGGGTATATTCAAACATATAAAGTTGCTTTTTATAGAAGTCATTTTTTGCCTGTTGTTTAATACTTACCAAATGTATTTGTAACAATCTGGAGTTTTAAGACCTTGCAGTGCATGTTTATCTGGATTTCTTCTATAGATTCCTTCTGCCACTAGCACATGATTCCTGTTTTTTCCTTGGGGAATATTCTCTCTTTAAATCAGTAGATTGTCTTGCCTATATTGCCCGGTTATTCTAGTTATTATCACCCTAATGCTAGGCAAAGTTTTTGTGAAGTACAACGAATTGAAGGCCGTAATAAGTATAAAGAACTCTTTATGTATTTGGTGACATGTATAGTGCGCCAGGATTTAGCCACTCTACATTGAAATAACCGAATAAGAGAATACATTTTGAGAAAGAGCGGGAAATTGTTCAAGGATCTTTGACTCTTCAAAGCTGTGCTCATAACTATTTTAAGTGGATGTTATTGGTGGAAGCATGAATAAAAAACTAATGCAGCAGGTAGAAATAAAGAAGCTTTCCCAAGTGACGGCTATGGATTCACGGATTAGAGCCGGAGATCCAAGTCAAGCTCGAGGCTGTGGTCTGATGGCTGCTCTGGTGGCTGTGCGTCCAAATGAAAGCTTCCCGCCGCTTCCTCCATTGTGGGTGTATCCCATGGCATCCCAAACCCCGTGTTAGTCTCTTTAAATCTCCCCACAATTATTGTTCCATCTCTACTTAGTTTGTGCACAATCGAGTGAGGCCAAACACCCTGTGACCGGACCATCAGAGTATTGATGGGTGGGTGAGACTGATACCCTCTGGCTGCACCTCTCTCCCTCTTGTGTGCATTTTGGTGACCCCCTAGCGCTTGTGAACTGAGGAACTTCCTCGTGCAGAAGTGACATGAAAAGACCTTGGTAGAAACAGATCTGGGTTGTGAGCTGGATTCTCCGAGTTTTGTATCGACATTCCTTCCTTGGCTTGGGTTCAGCCACTCTCCAGGATTGACATCTAGGGTTCCTTGGTCACCCGTTTTCATTTTGTTGCAGTACTCATTGGCTTTGCATCTCTCTGGAGGGCTATCTTATCTTCTTCACAAACCTCAAATTAGAATAGAATCTTGTGAGAAGGTGAATGGAATAGAGAGGGTTTGTGGAGTTGCTGTGACTGACACTCAAAATGGATTCCAGATCAGAGAAGGGGAGAATGGATTTCTTAAACTTTGTCTCAATTCTGTTCACCGTCCCCACCTGTCGATGCTTCCATGAGACAAGGTTATCAATCTTAGGATTCCCCACTTCCCATCCCTCTTCTGTTCTCTCTCCTCTAGTCACGCCAACTTTACACGGTTCTTTTTGGAGTAACTAATAAGAATGAAAGGTTGGCATCCAACGATGATTCCATCCATAGCCGAACAGTCGTGTTGAGGTTTGCTTAATCTGCTTGATGCGAATGCTACTTTCCATGAAGTAAAAATAATCATTCAACTTCAATCGTTTTTAAGTTTTGGATATAGTTGATCTTGTGTTCTTTCTAAACCTTAAATGAAGGACCTAGCTCAAAGCAGCTGATTTAAAAGGGAAAGACTGTCTGTGCATTTAGCATGCAATGGAAGTAAAAGTCAGTCAAGTCTTGTAAGTTCTCTACATTGAACTAGTAGGTGAGGAGGATGTGACCTTTCTGTCAAATCTTGAGCAGGAAGGCCGGTGACCAATTTCTCAAGTCGGGTCTGCCATTTCCTGCCATTTCATCATTACTATGTCATGTAGGTGGTGTGGATTCGAGTCACGAAAACACACTCCAAAAATGGAGAAAGACTGCCTTCATCATATCCTTTTCAGGTGATGTGTGCTCGAGTCTTAAGAACTCTTCAGATTATAACAAACTCTAAACATGATATATGAAAAATCGAATGAAGAAAGATAAAGAATAGAACAAAAACAAACATACACAGAACACGAGATTTACATTGTTCACCCAATTAGGTTGCTACATTTGTTTTACTATGATGAGAAATAAAAAGCTATATTTGAATTGACCTATGCCATATGCTATTATATATAGTTAGGCTTATAAGATTGTGAAAATATTAAAAACACCTGTAATATACTTGGATCTAAACGTTTGGTTCGGTATACAATACTAATTAGGCTTTACACAACTTAACAAAAGCATCCTCTCCAAAATTAGAGAAAGACTGTATATGTTGTCCTTTCCAAATGAGTACTGTTATAGCAGGAGCCTCTTCCGTTGGTCGCTCTTTTTCATGTTTGGTATGAAATGCAATAAAGATGGCAGCCACTATGGAATTTGTGCATTCTCTCTTTTATAAAATAAGTGATCATCCAGAAGTTTCAATTGATAATGTAGAAGTTGAATTGATTTGGATAGAATTATTCTATATTTAGAGTGCATTTTATGATGTCTTTTTATTCTATAGTTAGTGTTTATTTGATATGATGTCTTATTATTCTATGATAAGTGTGTATTTGATATGATGTTTTATGGGAAAGTGGTGGGGCATGGAGGAAATGCCAATATGAGGTGGTATCTTTTCAGTTTTAGGTAGTGTTTCCCATTTGACCAATTATGTATATTTCCTATCTGCGCTTAGAGTTGGCAGCGCACCATGCTGTCTCCATTCAGTGGGGACGATTTTGGATATATTTTTATGATTCGAACAGTTTATTTTGTAGTGTTTGTCGACTATATTATTTATGTAAAAAATTAAATTTGATTGAAAATCAGTAGTCACTTGAAAAATTGGAAAGTATGACTTTAGATTATTGATGTTCAAACATTTTAATTTCTTTCTTGGTAGGTCTGTTGTGTTTGGTCTTGTTTTTTTACACCTTTTTTTTTGTCTTTAGTTTCTTTTTATGACGTTTTTCATCTTTAGTCCGAACTGATATATTTTTTAGATTTTTCTTGTCACGAGAAATCGGAAAAATTGAAGAAATCATTTTTTTTTTAAAAATGAAACAAAAACTTCGGAAAAAAAACCTAGACACTTTTTTTTTGTTACAAAAACGAGCAGACAGCCGGAGCTCAGCTTCCCATGGAGGAATTTGAAGACTATTTTAGTAGGATTTGAATTATTAATGGAATTATGTAAAATAAAATTATAACATGGTTATGTTTAAGTAGAATGAGATAAATAATTGTATAAAGTGGAATTTAATAGAAAAAATGGTTTAGAGAAATTTAATTATTACCATTTCACCCTTCATTTGAAATTAATTATTTTTATTTAATTTTTCGTATTCAATACAACTCATCCAAATAAAAATAATTTTGGTGTTGAATTTTGCAAACCAAAAAACAAATTAATAAACAAGTGATCCATGCCTTCCAGAAAAATTAATTTTCATGTTTATTTCGGAATTAAATGCAGAATTAATTTACAATATGACCCATGTGTTCTTAATTTTTTATTCCTTATTTTCTCCCTCATCTAACCATTCTTAGAGGGTATTTGCTGACTTTTATTTATCACAAAATTCAAGATGCTTTAAATGAAATTTCTCTCTCTCTCTCTCTCTCTCTCTCTCTCTCTCCCTCT
>JAULJZ010222229.1:5472-17613 GCA_032270985.1 Heliamphora pulchella
TTTATTAGATTTAAGACCACATCACCTATTTAATCTCCTCATCGGTGACGTCATTATCCATTCTGGCAACACTTTGTGGAGACAGCTTATTCTTAATGACACCACCCAATTCATCTTCCACAACCCTTTCTTGATGAGATTCAGTACCTAAAAGGCCCTGGTAATACCGAACAATATGCTCAGAAACACTTTGTTTGTCAAAGTAAACGGTGCCATCCACTCTAGTAATGACCAAGATTCTGGACCTTTTACATTGGGAATTAATGGATTTAAAAAAAATGGAGTTCTGGTCGCCCAGGTTAGCCATTGGATCCTAGACTTTTGCTTAAGAAAACTTTACTCAGCAAGGCTGAACTCGATAAAGGACCTGTAGGTTTCCCTTTCCTGCTCAAAAAGAGACTTGTCTTGAGGGGCTCTATCCAATTGAATCTGAAGATCCTCAAGAAGAGCTCGCTGACTTAGAACCCTACTAGACACATCACTAAAAGATTCTTTATTCAGCAATTTCAACTTGCTTTGGTAGCTATGGTGATAAGAAGGCGACCTGAGAGATTTTGTGGTATAACTGGTTTGGATTCTTAATTTCTAATTAGGAATGTGAACCGCCATGGGAGCTCTGGTTTTTTCTTCTTAGCTATGTTCAAATTTGTTTATAAGGAAGATGGAGGTCCTTCGATGGCTAGCATCATTGAAGTTCTCTTTATGTAGATGTTGGTTCAGCTATGGTGAAATTGATTTATTTATCATGGGTATGTCGAAGGCCAGTGGTTTTATATTGAGTTTTAATGGTGTATTGTTTATGCTACCTTAGTTGAGGAAGAAGGTGTAACGCGCTCCACGCGCTTAACTGCGACTGGTTTGGGTTTTCAAGCAGTTTGCTATGGAAATTGCAGGCGATCTGTTCCAAAGCAGCTGTTAAGCTAGTGGCGGGTTTTGAGACACCACTCTTGTTTTCTCAAACTGTAGGCAGCATTTGGCATGGGGTACTCCGCTTGGTGGGCCCCACGGTAGCCAAGTTTGGATAATTGGGTAGGATCAAAATGAGCGGGACAGATTGAGCACTGGTTTTGTAAACTATGGGCTGATCAGTTGGGGCGGTGCAACACATTGATGCGCGTTTGGTAGCAGTAAGCCAGTGTTTAGACTAATTTTTTTTAGTAATTTTTAGAATTTTTGATTTTTTTGTAAAAAAATAGGTGTTAAATTATGACTTTTTGTGAGAAAAAAGTGAAAAAAATTTGATTTTTTTTCGTTAACCCAAACCAAGTGACTTTTTTTAGTGGAAAAAATCAAAAAGCTTGGCTTAAAAGCCAGGTCAAACACAGGCTAAATTTGTATAACAAACCTATGGTAGCAGTGCTGCGTGGGGCAGTATGATACGGTATAACGCGCTCCACGGCAGTCTAGTACGGTGTAACGTTTGTTCTTGCGCTGGGGTGTTTGAAAAAATGATTTTGCTAAACAACGCTCACCGGGCGTTGTTTAAGGAGAGAGAAATGGGTGCCAACTCACTCAACCCATTTTTAAAAAGACAAAAGCTAAACAACACCCAGTGGGCGTTGTTTAGGGAGAGAGAAACGAGCGCCAACTCACTCAGCCTAATTTTTTTTTTTTTAAAAAAGAAAAAACTGAAGCAGCGTGCACGACCACGCAACACCTCACCGTCGCCACCTCCGGTGGCCGTCATCGCCGCCTCCGTTCATTTTCGTTGTCGCCGCCGTTGGCGACCCGTTGCCCTTCACCATCGGCGATGGCGGGGTGGGGGCCGGTGGCTATTAGCGGCAGTGGCGGAGGCCGAGAGAGAGAGAGAGGGGGATACCGAGAGAGAGTGAGAGAGAGAGAGATAGAGAGAGAGAGAGAGAGAGAACGGAGCCGGAGGCGGTGAGGGGTGGCGGGTCGCTAGCGGCGGTGACGACGAAAATGAACAGAGGCAATGGTGACGGCCACTGGAGATGGCGACGGCGAGGTGTGGCGTGGTTGTGCGCGCTGCTTCAGTTTTTTCTTTCTTTTTTTTTTAAAAAATGGGCTGAGTGAGTTGGCGCCCATTTCTCTCTCCTTAAACAGCACCCAATGGGCGTTGTTTAGCTTTTGCCTTGGAAAAAAGCTAGTTTGCAGCAAGTGATTTTTATTAAAACCGCTAACTAATTCGACCTGTGCATAGCGCCTGGTTTGCAAAACAGTGGGTGGTGGTTTTATGCGAACTCTAGTTTACAAAATCGTGTAAGGCTGTCATGCCTTGGTGAAGCTGATTAAGTTGGGCCCCTGGTTTTGGGAAGTAAATGATGGATGGTTTGAGATTAGTTGTTTTGTTATATTTTTTTGGTTTATTGAGCCAATGGGATTTGTTTTGCTGCTCAGTGGTCTTATCAGCTCTTTACATTGTTGGGGAGGTGTTTAATTTTTTTCTCGTTTGGATGCGATGATAGGCTCGATGGTTTTCTGAGCGAAAGTTCTCTTGCGTAGAGAACCATTTTCTTTGTCTTCCTTAGCTTGTCGGGGTTAGATGCCTCTTGGCAATGTTCAGGACCGATTTTGATTTATGAGCAATTTGGATTATAGGTGCCGGCTATCCTCTCTATACTCTTGCCAGATGTTGTTCTCTCATTTTCTTGCCTGAATTTTGGAACCTGTGACCCTATTAAGGACTCGATCTTCAACAGGAATTAGGAATTCTCAGTAATACTCGCTTGTTCATTATTAGAGGTGTTAGCTTTAGCTTCTGTTTTTAGTAAATTTGGGTGTATAGGTGTGGCGTTTGCCAACTGGGTTAGCTTGTTTTGTGCCGTCCTACCCATGTGGGTTGCGCTTGGGATTGTTATTTATTTTGTTGTCTCCTATCCATGCGGGTTGTGCATGGTTTTGCTCTATAGTTACGTATCACCGCCATTAGGCGGGGTTAGGTTTCGTAAGTTGTTAGTTTCTTTTTGTTATGTTGGTAACTAATGTAACTACTTGGGGTTTGTCCCTTGAAAATATGTACATTTTTTTTATGTTACAATTAATTATCCCAAAAAAAAAATTTCAACTTGCCGTTCAACAACTTGTGCTTTTTGCAAACAACATACATCTTCGAACCATCAATCTGCACATTCCAAACCTCCCGAACTAAGGAGAGAAACTTAGGGCTTTCAGACCAGAAATCAAAATATTTAAAAGGTTTGGAAACTCCAGGTTGGTCAAAATTAAGCAAAATCTCAATACGGGCATGGTTCGATAGGCCCGGGGTGCAAAAAATTGCATTGGATTGAGGAAAGAGGGTACCCCATGCATCATTTACAAGGGCTCTATCAATCTTTGATTTAATAAAATTCTCACCTTGTTGATTATTAGACCAGGAAAATTGAATCCCACTATATCTAAAGTCTTCCAACTCAGCCATATAAAGACATTTATTAAAATCCTAGATATGACCAGGCCATTTAGAACTGCCACCAACCCGCTCAAAAGGGTGACGAACAGCAGTACAATCACCTAGGAGTAGCCAGGCAAATTTGTCTAGACTAGGAGCTAGCAAATTAATCTTCTTCCAAAGGCCCACCCTTTTGGAGTAAGAATTAAGGCCGCAAACAAAAATAACCCAAAAAGATAGCTTTTCCTCAACAAAGCAAACTTTACAATGAATCCATTGATCACCCGTTTCCAACACCTCGACTTTAACACACTCGGGGTCTCAGCATACCTAAATTCTACCCAACACCCCAAAATCATAATTGTTGGCCATCTGCCAACCTGGAAAGACTTTATCAAAAACGAATTTAGACTTATCTTGTTTGACCCTAATTTCATTAATAGCAAACAGCCTAGCCTTCGATTTCCTAACAAAAACTCTAAGTTCATTTTGTTTAAGACTACTATTTAAGCCTCGAACATTCTAAGAAAAAATATTGGACATTTAAGAATGGTTAGAGAAGTAACATTTTTTTCTTTTTTTTACTGCTATTCAGCTTTTTCCCCACGTGGTCAAATGGATTTGATTATCCGGCGGTCAAATAAGTAAGCGAAAGGGTTTAAGGAATTATAAGATGCCAATTAAATTAAATTATCAGTAATTAAATTTAATTGACGGGTATCGAAAATCTTAACGTGGGGAGAAATGTTAAGTATTTAATAACAAGAGCTCAAAGCAAGATAGTCTTGAGATTGTGGATCACAGTGCAATTATAGTTCTTTAGTAGTGTGAACTGTAATTTAATATTTTATGAAAATTTAAGAAAGCTCTTCCATAGGGCGTCAATTGTGCTCTTTGTTCTGGGTGCGTCTGGATCATAGTCCCATGGCGCCATGGTGGGGTGCATCTAAGGCACTGGAGAGCAATGGTATTAGTTTGGCTCTCCCCCAAGGCATCCATGAACTTTGTGGCTACTGGTTTTGGAAGAACCTTCATGGTGATTCTAGATTTGGGGAAAAGCTCCTGGAGCCCAAATTGAGGCATATAGAAGATATGAGGTATCCCGACCATGAAGGGTGAACCAGGTCTGGTTTTGATAAATTTTTTACGATGGGAATTTGTGTATGATTTGGTGAACTCAATCCAAATCCTATGGCATGCGACTGTGAGCTCTGGCTCCAGTTCAGGTTCCATTCTATTATGGGAGCATATTCTTCTCTGGTCTACTCGTGGATGCCTTCTGCAAGACCATCTTCAATTTTAATCGAAGGTTAGTATTAATGGGGTTTTCTGCTTGTAGCCATTTTAGGGGAGATATACCTGTGCTTTGTTTAAGATTGGACCTATTGGTTGAATCGGGGTTTTGAGTTATGGTCTTTTACCTTGAGAATAGGTTAACACTTAGTTTTGCCAAGATTAATGCGATTTGGTTCAGCAATCTCTTGAGGATGCAGGTGAAGTTAATGTGTTAACAGTCTGGTTTCACCGAACTATCCCCCACGACGTCTCCTTTTCAGATGTTGTTTGGGAGAGCGAATCTAGTGTTTTCTTGGATGATTAAGTGCATATTTTCATGGTTATTCCGTTTTATCATGTTTTATGTTGTTGAACTAAGTACTGGATTTAAATGCATATATTGAAGCCCCTTCGGGTTGTATCAATGGTGATTATCAGTGAAGAAGATGAAGTGTGTTGTCCACGCGCGAGATGTGCGCGCTAAGAGAGTGGGAAATTTGCTGTAGCAGTCTCGGTTGAGAACTCATGTGCTGGTGGTTTTGTGTAAACCACGGGCTGTTGTATTTCAAACTTCAGCCAGCTATTTGTCTTAACCATGGGCTGGTACCCGGTATTTAGTTTGGTTCCCAAAGTGGCTTTGTGAGTTGCTGTGTGGGTCCCGCCCGCTAAATATGAGACCAAACATGATGTTTTATGATTTAAATGGGATACAACTAGACCTTTGCTACGGTTTGGGCAGCAAGTTTACCTTTGCTACGGTTTGGGCAGCTAAGTTTTTTTTTTTGTAGTGTGCATCAGTTCCGATTGGTGTATTTTGCAGGTTGAAGCCGAAGTAGTTAATGCAGGGAAGTACGCGCTGTCTTGCGTGTGGTGCTACTACCGTTTCTGGTATGAAGATTGGCTGAAGTTGCTGATGTGTGTCATCCACATACGGCTAGGAGAGTGGGAAATTTGCTGTAGCACTTTCGGTTCGGTAGCCATGTGCTGGTGGTTTGTGTAAACCATGGGCTGTTTTATGCTGTCCAGATGATTTGTGCATTTCAAACTTAGAAACTAGCAGTTTTCTTAAACCGTGGGCTGGTATATGTTTCTTGTGGTGGGACCCACTTCCGTTCTCAAGTTGTTTGCGTATGGACCAAATTCTGGTTTGTGAAATTGGGTGAGGGTTCAGCAAGAGGCCATTTAGTGGTGGGTCCCAAGCAATAATGTTTTAGTGGGCTGCAACTCATGAATCACGTGACTATTTAGTAGTGAGACTAGATGGCTGGATTCATGGTTTTGTAATCTTGGTTAGTAGAATATGACATCACTATCCACTATGCACTACTATGGTTGTATAGATAGGTACATCTGAATTAAGGTATCTTTGGACGGCTTATTGGTATCACTCGTTGGAAGTTTTTTTGGGTTCTTTATTTCTCGAGCTTTCTTGTATCTTATATTTTTCCCTTGCAGCCGGGGTGTCCTTAATTGAGGAGCTAAGGTTGCTTTGGGTTAGATCAGGATCAATCTGTACTTCTAGCTGGGTACCTATGGTAGGGCCTTGGTTGTTCTTTGAGTGGGGTTTTAGCTGATTGGCCTGCTTCGTCTGGATCCGATGGTTGAGTTTCCTTAGGGATAGCCTAGGTTTCTTTTAGCCAGATTCTTTGAGTATGTTCTGCCAATTACTTATTGTTGACTTGTAGGGATCTCCCACCGCTTATGTTTGGTGACCTTGTGCTCAAGGGTAGGTTAGTAATTTGTGTTGGCCGATTTTGAGCATGAGTTTTCTGGGGATGATCTGTCGTTACTTCTTTTGGCTAGCTAGGGGACCATCTACCCCTGGTACTTTACTCATAGATCTCTGATAGTTCCCTTTCGGCTGTTCTTTGGACCTGTGATTTGATCCTTGGGGGCTCTTTTGTCAGAGCCTTTATTTAGCTGTGGAGCTTTCTTTTTCTGCGCTTGCTCAGACTACGTCAGTTTACCTGATTGATTAGAGGACAAGTCCCTTTGACCTCCTGAGTATGGAGGTTTGGTTATTCTCTCAGCTTTATAGAGGTTCTTGGGCAAATCTTCTTAGGTGAGTAGGTCATTTCTTGGTTGAGGTTTGGACCTCCTGAGCATGTTAGTATTTTCTATCCATGCGGGTTGTGCGTGAAATATGGTTTTTTTGTTAAGTCCCCCCGTCGGTTCGGCGGGGGGTTGGGTTTTCTATGTTGTAGGAGGTTTTCTTACTGGTTACTCATGTAATTACCTGGGGTATGCTCATTGGAAATTTATATTTTTTTTATGTTATAATTAATTACCCAAAAAAATTTGTAGAAACTGCTATTAGTTTTTCATAATTGCAGATACCACTATGAGATTTGCTTAATTATAAAAATCGTTGTTACGTATCTATGTTCCACTAGAAGTCTGACTTATAATTACTCCACAAGTCTCTACTGTAGCCCTATAAATATGCGGGTAGACTGAACCAGTTTCATAACTTGTCTTCAAGATTAAAGCTGTCCAGGTTCTGCTAGTACGAGGTCTCGATAGCCCACACTATATTCGAGAATCGCTTAAGGAAATACAGTAAAAGATCTGACAGGAGTTTTAACTCGAAATAAAAAGAGTAGTTGATGGTTTGACTAGTAAAAGGTATTCTTCTAAATTAACTTTGGTTGCACGTGTTTTATTTTTGATCGTTCGTCATCAAAAGTTTTATCTGGAGCCCGTTTCGGTATTTGCCTGTCAAGTTATTTTTTTTTATCGAAAATCATTTGTAAAAACAATGATCTTGGCAGTTTTGCCTCCAACATATGGCTCCCAAAATCTCAACTCGAAAGCCTCCTAAGGCTAAGAAAGCGTCAGTTGACTCGACTAGGTTTGTCTCTCAGGATGCTTTGGACCACCATTTTCACTCTATTTACTCCTCACACGAGATTATTTGTGAACGTCCCGTCTTTGCCAATGAGCTGTCGCATCTTCCGTTTGTGTCTTGGGTTCGTGCCTTAGGTTGGCAGAGTCTTCTTGCATACCATGGTTCTGTGAACCTCACATTGATTCAATAATTCTATAGCAACATCAGGGCAGTTTCTCAATTGGCATCGTCATTTAGTTCCACCGTTCGGGGTGTTGATTTTGAATTCAATATTCGCTTCCTTGGTCAATGCCTTGGTATTACACCTATTTCTGGCGGTGACCTCGACTAACCCATTAACATAAAGTATCAACCAATTCCTTTGTCGAGGGATGCCATCTGCCATATTTTGTGTAGAGAAATCATAGAATGGACCGACCGTAGGGTACTAAAACAAGCTTGGCTGAAGGATGAGTATAAGCTACTCAATCTTTTCCACAGCGCCAATGTGGAGCCCCGTACCCATTTGTCGGACGTGAACCATCGTCGGGCATATGAGATGGTGTGTATTTCAACTGGCCGTAAAGTTGATGCATGCCGAATTTTCATGGAGAATTTTCTCAAATTTGATCCGTCCAAAGCCCAGGCCAACCGTGACAAAACTCTACCTTGCAAACTTTTTCTCAGCAACCTCTTTCATTCAAACAATGTCCATGAGTTTCCTATCGACCACCGAACCCCAGTTGAGCGACCCCTGGGTATTCATACAATCACTCTTAGCTCCTCTCATATTTCACGACCGGGTAAACAGGTAGCGGGGTCGAGAGACACTCCTCATCTAGGGGAAGGTTCTTCGATGTAGCCCTTTGAGGGGGATAAATCGTCTCAAAAATAAGGTCCAGCGGCTCCTATTGACATTGCCTTGCAACTATCTAAGCTTCGAAGTGAACAAGGTCAGATGAGGGACGTCTTTGACCAAGTGCTAGCATTACAGGTTTCTCAAGGGCAGCAGTTAGAGAATATTCAAAATTCTCAAGAAGCCTTGAATCAGCACTTTGCAGACATTGCGGAGCTTTTACAGCAATTTTGTTAATTGTGGTGGATGTCTTTTGTTGTGTCTTTTTTTCTTCGCATTAACAAGTAGCAGATGATGTTTATGATATTCAATGGAAATGCTTGCACTTGAAGTTGTACTTATGTTGGCATTCATTGCTAGTGTTATGTATTTTGTGATGCATGATTTGCTATCAAACGATGAAACGTACAGTGGAATGGTAATATTAATGTTTATGTTTTATTCCATCCGAATATGTTAATGGTATGAGTGGTAATTGGTTGTTATTTATGCGTGGTAATTGGATGTTAACATTGTCAAAAAGGAAGCATAACAATTGGACCGAAGTGATATATGCTTGTATAATTGAGTTTTAATGCAACGTACACTTTGTGAATGAACTTTACGTGCTTCCATCACATATTTGCTTCAAAATTCCCTGTCAATATGTGGCACCATGAATGAACACCTTCCCTTATTGTTTGAGTATTACTTTACCTATAATGTCTGTTGAATGATCTGTGTAATTATCTGGAATAACCCTATTACAATTTGCTTGAATTACCAGTAGAGTTGTCCTCGATTTTCAGTTGAGACCACATAGGCCTATTGGTCAATGAAAGTTAGCACTGGATGTAATAATGAGTGGCCATGGGATCCAAGTGAGAGGATAGGGCTATTGATTTTAATCATTTGGTGTTGAAGATTTCCTATCTAATAAATGATGCCGGATTTTATGATGAAAGGTTCAAATGAGTTGCTTCTTTATGCTTTATTAAGGAGTATTACATGCAAAGATAAACCAATTCCTTTGAAAATTTTCAACATGCTTTGCTTATAATTTAAATATGGCTATGAGAAAGAGAAGCATGGCCTTATAATGTATTTGGAAAGACAAGATTCATACTAGTTTTAGTTTTCATTTGCGTTAGTGGAACTAGTGTATTAGGTTAAGAAATGTTATATACACGGAATGTGTGCAGGCACATCGTAGGTTTAGATTGTAAAATATTCTCTATACAAATCTAGAAATATTAAAGCGAAAGAGTACAATAATTTAAAGAAAACAGATTGTGGGAGACAAAATTGACTTGTGGCCTATACGAATATGCAATTGAATTTGGACACATCTAGCCATCTAGGAGATCTTGTGATGGCCTGAAAACTCAAACGAGGCTATGTGACTGAAGAAATGGTCCGAAACCTGAAAAATCAAGACATGGTTACGTGATTAAAGAGTTTGATGAAACTCCCAAATGATAATTTGGGAATTTAATGAAACCGACCCTTAAACGCATACCCGCACTGATGTCCGTGCATGAATCTTGTAACATAGGGCCTAATTTGTGCTATAGATGTTGGGAAGCCTTCGCATAGAAATTGCATACTTAATAGGGAGGATTGTTTGATTTATGAATTTTTATTTTGCCTTTATGAAAAATGTTGTTCGATTGGAAAAGTAGTTATAAACACTAATTTATCACAATGGATTAATGTTGGATGGTGGTGGTTGGTTGGTACATGGAGGTAAGAATGGTGTACAATGTATTTGCTTGGGGTTTAAAGTAATGTTTACTTTGAATGTGGTTTGGTAGTAGTCATAGATGGGTGATGCAAAACGTGGAAGTGGTGAGAATGGTAATAGGTAGCGCATGACGGTCGAAACCCTAACACTCTCATTTATAGGCTTAAAGTCCTAATCTAAAAGAAAATTAAAATCCTAATTGAAAAGGTTTGCTTGTTTGGTTCCATAACTATAATCCAATATCGTGTTTATACTCGATATTATCATTCTGACTACAAGCTATGATCATGCTTAGGATTAAATCAATGGTTTGCTTGTTATTGCCCCTAAAAGCAAGTAGGCAAACACTAGTGACCATTCTTACCAGTATCAAAGAAACTTTTGTCGCACTTCATCTATGAAAGTAGACCATGACCATTATAAGTGGGGCATTATAACTGTAGAATTGATGGAGTTATGAATTTTATAACTCTCTTCGAAATGATAACTGTACAAGTGATGTAAATGAAACTCTCTTCAAAATCTTAATGGTTCATAGTATCATTTTTACTATTAAAACAAATGTAAATTTTTTGACTCCTCTCATCAAATGGTCACGTGAACCACAACTAGTGCAAATGTACTAATGTGAATCATTGTCACCACAGATGGATAATTTCGTCGGATCACATGACAAGCGATTGGATGAGTTAACCGAAGAAGACGTTTACCAATTAATATTTGACTCAAAAGAGATTGTCGAAGAGTTCTACGATACATATGCGAAGGTGCATGAATTTAGTGTTCGAAGGAATAATTTGTACAATGACAAAAAAAGTGCTATAGTTGTATCATGAAAATGGGTTTGCTCAAAAGATGGCCAAAGGGAACGTAAATAACTTTAACGACAAGAGCTGCAGAAAGAACCACAGCCATTGACGAGAGTGGGATGTCAAGCTATGTTTCGTATCAAGTTTGATTGCAAACGTGGTACATACGTGGTAGCCCATTTTGTCAATGACCACAATCATCCCATTATAGGGCCACTTGGTGTTACATTTCTTCGTTCACATAGGAACATCATTAGTTCGGACAGAGCATATGTTAATAAAATGTACAATGTTGGCATGGGAACTAGCCAGATAATGGACTATGTGGCACAACAAGAGCGGGGGGGGGGGGGGGAAAGGGGGGGGGTACTACAATGTTGGATACACACAGAAAGACTTGTACAATCATTTTGCTGCTGAACACTAGGCAAAAATTGGTGATGGTGATGCTGAAGCTACCTTAACATACTTATCTGTTAAGGCCGAACAAGACTTCATGTTTTATTACAAATATGACGTTGATGGGGAAAGTCATTTGAACAATTTTTTTGGAAAGACTCGGCCTCCCTTGTGGACTTTATGTGCTTCGGTGACGTATTAATATTTGATACGACGTACTGAACGAATGCATACAGGAAGCCGTTTGTTATCCTTACCGGAGTCAATAACCATTACCAAACGACAATATTCGATTGTGCATTGTTGACAACTGAGACTGTCAGACTTACACATGGGTGTTGCAAACATTTCTTGTTGCGATGGGCAATAAGAAACCTATCTCCGTTGTCACGCCCCAAACTCCAGGTCACGTGAAACACCCACAAACAACCATATAAAACATCCAACCCAATATTTACTCACAAATTAAAGCATACAAACATTTAATATATTCGCCACAAGGGCTTACATTACACGGCTCTAAAGAACAAAAAGAAAGACTGCAGGTCTTCTGCCTCAACCGGCAACCCCGAATCATCCCACACGATCAGTACCTGAAAAATATTTTAAATCCCACACCGTGAGCTAAAACTCTGCAGAAACTAGACAAGCATGCAATATAAACAAAACATGCTCAGAAAATGAGGTGCTATTTTCGACTCACACGAGCTATAAAAATGGTTTTATATCTGAACTCATACAAGTTCCAGATGAAAATATTTTAAAACGGTTTTATATGAGGACTCCTAAGAGTCTCAAAGAAAATAGTTTTGAAAACAGTTTTGTATTACGACACATCAGAGCCTAGAAAATAATTTGATATATATATATATATATATATATATATATATATATATATATATT